>JAXGGA010002399.1:0-123439 GCA_038373865.1 Uloborus plumipes | reverse complement strand
GTCTCGATTCATTGCATATGTTAAAATTAAGCGTGGTTGTGCTGTGATTTGATATTTAAGATACTTACGTAACACGCTTTAGCTGCTAGAACATCTGTACAGTTTCTTGATTACCCTTATTAATGAATGATATTTAAAAACAGGTAGAGATGCAAAATTTCCGGAAATTTTGATGCAGTGGATTAAAAAAAATCATTTTTTTTTTGTGGAAAAATTGAATAATATGGAAGAATTGATTTTTAAAAAATTAAAATTAAGGTTAATAGTTACATTTTCGCACAAAACTTAAAAGGAGCTAAATACTTAAATATACATTCCGTTTATATTAGTTTTACTTCTTAAAAAAACCCTTTCTGCTTTTTAACTATCGCTAAACTTTTAAGCTCAAAACACGAAGAATTATTCAACAGTCAAATTATCATCCAGTACTTAATTTGAATAGGGTGTGGTTTTTATAAATTGTTAAAGTTTTGAAGTTTATTCATTTATTTTGTAAATTGTATTATGTGAGATTTTTAAAGTTTTTTCCCTTTTCTATATACAAAGTTTTTGCGTGCCGTGCATTTACATACATGTGTGCACATATGAACAGTTGTATAGAAAGGTGTAATATCGCACTTCAAATTTTTCAATGTATGCAGTTTGGGTATTTTTTAGATAGGAAAGAAATGTATTTTTTTATTCAGTTGCAAAAACTCCCAAATCCTCTTCATTTATTTCAGGGATATTGAGGGTGAATTTTGTTTTCAATTTTACTAATTTTATAAATGCATTTCCCCCTTAGTTTTCCTTGATTCTGGTTCGTGAATCAATTGATTAATTAATGCTTCATTAAATTTACTATTGAAAATAAAAACAAGCGTACTAAAAACGCTTCAGTATTAAAAAAATTTCAAAACACGCTTCAACTAATTTTTCAAATGAGTTTCGATTCCGTAGTTAAAAAAATTAAGTTCCTCAAAATCAAGCATCTAAAATATAGAAATAGTGCACTTAGTATCATTCTGTCATCGGTCTATCTTTATCTTGTACATGTTTATAACTCTAAAACTAAAGTTCCCGTCGTTACTCTCAGCCTAAATTATATTTAAATTGAAAGGTTGTGGTGTATTACATAAGTTCCAGGGGGAATTGAAAACTAAAATCATGGAAATTACTTACTTTTAGTTGAAATGAACAGTCGTGCCGAACAACAACATTTACTTACATTACTAACTGTCAACTGACTCGCAGCACTGCATAACTGATTGTAAAAAAAAATACAGGCGCTCGCCTTCTTCCCGGATTTACACACACACACACATATATATATATATATATATATATATATATATATATATATATATAGAGAGAGAGAGAGAGAGAGAGAGAGAGAGAGTCGACGCTCGTTATAACGACCACTCGTTACAAAGACCATCCTAATATAACGACCGATGAGAAAACTTCCGACTGTATTCCAATATACTCTATGTTCTTCCTCTTATAGCGACCACTCGTTATAAAGACCGCTTTCTGTAGGACGGAGACGGTCGTTATATCGAGCGTCGACTGTATATATATATATATATATATATATATATACGCGCACACAAAATACATAATGTCTCGTAAATTTAAGGACGAGTTTTATTATAGATGAAAGAGAACTATATAAAACACTACTACTTAAAAATAATTATTTTCTCATTAATATCGTATTTCTAAATTACCTTATTTTTTTGAAAATAAGGTTTTAAATTGTGAAAATATAGTAAGATTTTTTTAAAAATAAGGCCTAAAGTTTTGAAAAATTGAAATTGAAAATATAGTCTGTTTATCTTTTGTTTTGCAGTAATAATCCTGACGTGAAAGAAAGGTAATAAATAATAATAATAAAACATTTTATTCCTCTAACATACTACGTATGCGCTTTTAATTACTGTTTAGTGTATGTGTGTAACATAAACTGAATACCTGAGGCTTCTAAGAACTGAAACCACTTCCGTCTAAAGTAAGGATAAGTACCAATTTTAACGCTGTTTTATGCTTGTTATTTCGTTCTTCTCTTTCCACGACATCCTGGATCAAGTCGCATCACGGTGGAAATACCTTTCGATTCCCGCCTTTTTTGTGTTATAACCTAGAAGGAATTGATGGTTAAATTGAGATGAAAAAAAATGAAGCCAACCAGTTTATTACTGATATAACGAGTTATTGAAGATATTCATGCCCCCCACTTTTTAAAGAAAGATATTTTCTTGCTTTTTGTGGTGCAACTCTTAATGGTTGAATAGGAAAGAGACGTTAGGCGAAAGAATAAACTAGTTGAACCGGGGTTTAGTTTGCTTTTTGTAACAAAGTAATAGCTACTAGGAAAAATCAGTTACATTCGAACTTATTTATTTCGAACCTGCTAATCTCGAAAACCTCTCTACAGGGGTGCCCATCCCCCCCAAGCTCAATGGCGCAAATCCCCCCCCAAGATTTTTCACAACCCTCTTGTGCTTTTTTATTTTTATTTTTACCCCCCTTTTTTATTTTATTTATTTTTTTAAATATTATTTATTTATTTTTTAATATATTATTTATTTATTTTTTAATATATTATTTATTTATTTTTTAATATATTATTTATTTATTTTTTAAAATGTTATTTACTTATTTTTTTAAATTATAACTATTATTTTTTTATATATTATTAATTTATTAAAAGTTCGAATTGTGCGCAGAATAGAATCGCTTTTTTTCCCTTCCAGACATTACAAGCACACACACACGCACACAAAAAAAATCAATAAATAATTAAATAATAAAGAAATAAAAGACAATTTCAATTAAAAAAAAATAAATTAATGAATAATTCTGATTAAAAAATCAGTAAATTAAATAAAAAACAAATTAATAAATGATTTAAGTAAATAAATAAATTAGTGTTAAAAAATCCCCCCCAAAAATTTTGATGGCGCAACTTCCGCCATAATCCCCCTCTGTGGGCACCCCTGCCCCTCTATATCGAAATTTTTCAATTTCCCTGCTTTTACAGCATAAATTGAATGTTTTTTCTCATGTTTATCTCGAATGATTTTTCCCGAAAAGCTCTGTATCTCGAATTTTGACGACTCTCATTTTTGAATTTTATCTCCAGCCACCTTTATTAATGGTATAACTTGGAGACAAATATCATCTTCTGCACAATCATTCAAAGACTCTGTTCGTACTTAAAGGTATACATTAACTTGCTACCGGTATAGTCATCACAATTAGTAAAACGTGGACTCACAACATGTCGTACAGTAAAATATTCAGCAATATCAATGCAAAACAATGTATTAAGTATTTGACTTTGTTCCAATTGCTTATTTTTGCAAATATTATCTCTGTATCTCGAAACCTCCGTACCTCGAATTTTTCTTTTGTCCCATGAAATTCGAGATAGGCAGGTTTGACTGTATTAATTTTTTTAAATTAACGATATTAAGCACTACGCTGCAGGCAATAATGCGTAGTTAACTGAAGAGTTACTTTCACGAGTAAATAAGTATTTTGATGGGGACGTTGTGTATTAATGTTTGGGACCCCCCCCCCTCTCCTGATAAAAAACACTTCTGCTTCCTCCTTCGACATTATAAGATGGTAAAAAATTAATTATTACTGATTCCTAACATAGGTTATAGATGAAACTGGGTAATTATTAATAGTTACCAGGTTTTAATGAGTAATTTCTGAGTTGCGTATACCTTTACTCAACAAAACTAGTAGTAACAGTGCGGCTGTTGTTAGTAGAGCTATGACCTTGACAATTTGCGTACCTACTGTGAAAGTAACAAAATTCAACTCAGCGCCAATAACCCTTCTCTCTTATTACCCTAAACAGAGGTAAACATTGTCAAAATGTAGCTCAACTTGTTAGAGCCACACCTGCATTATCAACATGACCCGTCTATAGATTATGGGCATAATGGGTGCAAGATTTATTTGGTGCCCCCCCCCCCCTCCTCCCGCTTATACAGTATTGTGAAATCATAAAATATTTTGATGCTTATGTTTTGTGCTACCGGGCCAAATTTGGCGATGTATTATATTACAATATAAGTATCCCATTATAATAAAAGAAGTAAAAATATAAGCAATTGTGATGTATTTGATGAATATACATTTTTGTATAAGATGGCGTCAAATTTTGTTTGGTTGCAATAAAAGACCAATAATATTTTTTAAATAGTGTTAGGCCTGGAGTGGCTTTGGGATGTGGAGAAAATATTAAAATTTTTAGGAGAATTTTTTTTTGTAACATTTTGTTGTATTGTGATTTGAAATTAGGCAATTTAAAAAAACTTTAGCTACGGATTTGGTCCTTTTAAACTTGGTGCCGTGGGCCCATTGCGCCATGCATTAATCTGGCCCTGATTATCAATAAAGCAACATGCAAAAAAAAAAAAAAAAAGAGAAAGTGTTTATAGTGCTGCTCATTAAAGTTGACTTCTGACATGAACAATGTTTACTTCTTTTTCGGGTGATAGGAAAAGGAAATTGCCTTAAATTAGAGTTGCAATACTTTTGTAATATGACTACGAAAGTAACCAACTCAATTCAGGGCCAATTACCCTTTCCTTACCCGAAAAAGAGGTCAACATTGTCAATGTGTCGGAGGTCAATTTACCAGAGGAGCACTATAGTACAGTTTCATTCCTACATGTTTTGCGATATTTGTTTCAAGGATTCATCATTACGCTCGGATATAAATCTTGAAATCCTTATTTATAACAATGATTCCATCGCCCTCAAAGGATTAACATTTAAAAAATCTAATATTCCGATGCTATAACTAGGAGCGCCCCAATGGGAGATCACGGGAGGTCACTTTGACCTCCCAAAAATTTCCGTATGTTTGTATTTTATCATTCGGTAAAATTAGAACTTCATTCGGCAAATTGATAATTTTCCCCCTTCCAAATATTTTAGTTCGGGGCGCCCCTGGCTATAACTGTACATCTAGTTAACCCATTTATGCCCTGTGTTCTAAAAACGGGAGACTTGTTAGTTACTGCATACAAAAACCTGTAATGGGTATATCTTTTTACTAAAGCTGTTTTTCACAAGTTAAATAGTCCTTCTTGAGAAACCAGTTAGAGCCCCTATTTGGATATCAGAGTTTATTTATTGCCAGCTATTTTCAGACAAATCAGGCTAACAACGATGCAGCGTGGGTAGCCACAGAAAGTAAGTTTTTTTTGCGACCTTTTTTTTTTATAAAATCAAACTATTTTAAAATGATTTGCTTAAAATTGATTACAGATGCCTTCTATAATGATACTTTGCTAAAGTAAAGTCAAGTAAGGTCGTATTTTACTGAGATATCTGCATAAATAAGACGATCAATAACTTAATAAATATGGCAACGGCGAACTATTTTAAGCTTAAAATGTATGTAAACCATTCCAAGTAAGAGTTTTAAGCAGATAAAAGTTGAAAAAAATTGTTTAAAAAAACTTGGGCATAAATGGGTTAATGCACTACAATGTTTCGCTAATCTCAAAGGTAAAACCACTAACTCAACTAAAAGTGTAGTTTAATTTTTTAGAGCTTAAAATTAATTTTAATATTACGCTTTAGACCCCTGACTTTTATTTTCCTTTTTTAAGCTTGCCAACTAATGATGGACGATCCCTGTGTTATTGAGAGGCATAAATTGTGATACTAATTTAACGACGATAATGGCAACTAAAATCATGAAATCGCTAATTGAGACTGCCAAAAGCTAGCAGCATCTTGGCCTTTGAACTCTGTTACTTCTAGAAATCCCAGCCACCTGTTAAATAATTCTTGAGCATGCTTCTCTAAGCTTGTGTTGGTATCGGGCGTTCAACCCAGTAATTTTGAAGGCTTCATAAATTTTATCTATTAAGGGCCATGCTCCACATCAGCGTAAAACGCGACCGAAACTGAAGGCAGAAACCGAAAATCCGGGTACTTTCCATAGGAATACCATTGAATCCATTTTACGCTTCTGCCTATTTTTTCTGCTTTACGTCGATGTGGAGCATGGCCCTAAGTGTTATTTCGATGCTATTATGTATAGTTAATCATTTTCTTTTGATATAGTTACTCTTTAATAACTCGCTTGCGCTTTTTTTCTTTTGTAATAATTAACTACTATTGTTATTTAACTAAGTTTTGGTAGTTATTTCTTTTTTTTTAGTTTAACGGAATACTTCGAAAACATACTGTCATGCATTTACTTTTATTAATTATTTCTTTTTAACCCATTAATGCCTAGCGTCCTTTTTTAAGGACGGTCCAAAAAGGGGTCTGAATTTCCCAAAAATGAACATTTCAAGCAAATAATAGTGTTCAATTAGTACCTTGGTATTGTTTCAATTCGTTATCAACAGATTGCAGTACATAACCATTGCAAAGTGTGTTCTGTAGCAGTTTTAATATGATCTTTATCAAAAATTACATCGTTCACTATCTCAAGAAAAAAGCTAAATTTTTAAAGTTATTCCCAGCTTCCCAGTTTATGTTAATTGCTGATTTTATTTCTTCTTATAAAATGTCTTTTCAACTATTATATCGTAGACAGAAAAAAAATTTCAGTAAAAAAGCATGTACCCTCTGGGGTCTATCGTAAGTTTTAAGGGACGATTTTTCTTTTCTTAATAAAAAAATTATTTTTTACATGATATTTTTTTTAATTATTTTTCCTGTCCATTAAACACTGTTTGTAACCAGTATACAAAATATCTTTGGAAAAAAATGTCAGGCATTGATGGGTTAATTGAAGATTAAATGTTAGTAATATCATTATCTAAATATTCCTGAGTTGTGTAATAAATAAGCTAAATTTTGGAAATTGTGGTAGTTTTGCATATCTAGTGACCATATAAATACATATCTCTCATTCATTTACACAAAATCTATTAAACGATTTTTTACAAAATTTGACTACCTGATACTTACTCCGGCATTTAATAGTTTTATGAAAAATAAGTCCATTACTATTATACACACTCAGCTAACGGTTATTTAAAAGGGGGTTATACAAGGGTACTCATCTCCACAAGAGCAATGGCGCACCAGCCCCCAAACACCACGAAGACCCCTCTAAGAACAAGAGTGCCACCCCCTCCCCTTTGGTGGACTCCCCTGAAGTATACAACTTTTTCTTTCAAACTTCCGTTTTGGTTATAATGTGCCTTTCGAATTGAATTATTAACTTTTTCTGGTCAAAGAAAGATGGAGAAAGAAAGATAGAGAAAGAAAGACATGAGCTGTCATCACACTTGAGTTAAATTAAATTCATTCGTGAATAAATCTTCCAAATAGTGAAATAAGAAAAATGTTGAACATATAGAAACATTTCATTCCAATCTAAGCTTTTAGATTCATGAAATAATATAATTGAAGTCACGAATAATACATTTTTGTACTTTTAACAAAGCTTAATTCTCTGTTCGTTATAGATTAATGACTTTTTTACTTAAATGTCGAATCTTAAAGGAGCTAAAGTATTTATAAAAAAGCAACAAAATATTTAATACTTCTTTGCCGTCAGTCTAGACACGTAAATCTTTGTCAAAACTGCATTACTTTCATTTGGTCTTTTTTTTATCTGTTTACAAATAAATTTTTTTTAATCTTGTTGAAAATGTTTGAATTAGAAAATATTTAATTTTCTCGAAAATAAGCAAAGAAAAAAAAGAGTAAACAACAATATATGTGTTTCCAAGAATGAACTTATTAAGGAAGTAATTGAGCGAACGACAAATATTACAGCTTTTTAAAGTTGAGTAATGAAACTATACATAGATTAAATTTATGTTTTTTACTTTTAAAATTGACACTCGCCGAAAGCATTGTATAGATCTGATTTTAGACTAATTAAACCTTTCTTAATTCTAAAGAAGAATTAAAAAAACTTACATTCCAGGAACGCTTAGCGTAGTTTGCAAAATTTACTGCTTTATATCGATGCTGTTTCGAATAAATTTTCATTAAGGAATGTTCAATAAAAGACTTTTTTAAGCAGAAATTTTACTCGTATTTGAATATAGAATTAGTTGCAGAGCCAGTAAAATAGTTTTAATACTCTTTTGAGAAGTTTTGTTTTATATCTATTAACGTGCGCAGCAATAATGAAAAACAGGCAGATTCTTTTTGAAATTCAAAGCAAAAGAAAAAGTACGTGGTCAACTTAATTGTACCTAACCGTGTAACAGCTGCCTGAGTTCTAGTAGCAGTAAATTCTTTTAATTAAATGCGTACCAGAAGAATAATGAAAGAAAACTAGGATTTCAAAAAATTCTCTTTTGTTTGGTACTAATGTTTTAAATGTTCAAGTATGTTTTCACTTCAAAAATCGCGATAAGCGTTTGAAAGGTTGTTAATTAATATTTTCGTTAATTAATGTCACCTGAAGACGCGACCTAGCTAAGAACACTCTCGATTAACTCTTCTTTCAAGCGAAAAAATAATTCCAAAATCAGTCCATCCGTTTAGGCCCTAGAGTGCCACAGACAAATGCACAGACACGTCAAACATATAACTCCTGCGTCATGGGTTAAAAATAAGCTTCGTGCAACAATTCTTGTGCACAAATAAAATAGCAAGATTAATTACAATGTTGCAAATTTGGAGCCAAATATTCAGATATTGGTGTCTGAAAAATAGTTGCATATGTGAAAAGAAGCATCAAGAAAAGATATAAAGAATTATTTGTTTTTCATCTTCTCTTTTTCATATTTTTCCACTTTATTTTGAAAAAGGTTAAATATTTTGAAATTTCATTTTTGTTCTGGCCGGCAAGAATCATTTTAATATGAGATGTAGTCTTTGAGTTGAAAAGGTTAGGCACCACTGGTTTAACTCTTTATGTCCCAAATTAAATACAAAAATTTTGAAAATCAGTAGGGTCTAAGGCCCCTCTAAGTCTTGGGGTACCTAAGAAAACTTTCTAATCGCAGGTATCATCTGTCGGAGTATCAGCGGAGTTGTACTTAAAGCTTCAGCATTATTACAGCCAAATAGGATTCATAATATTAAACTAATTTAAGCGGGACTTCTGAGTCCCGTCGAGGCATAAAGGGTTAAGCCAAAAGGAATGGGCTAAATAATGGATATAGATAAAGAGTACATAAAAATGAATGAAAACGCAAAAATTATAAGTATGGAAAAATATGGAGTTTTACTAACTGAAAGAAAGTATGTATCTTCAAAAGAAATGAAAGCTCTAATATCGAAACACATAAAGATACCAATTGGTGTCGATAAAAATACAATGTATTAATGGTAAATTATCGAAGATAGTCAAATTGCACGGTTTCAGATTTCGTTTTTAGGATTTATCTCTTGCAGTTTGTGAGAGCATCCTGTCAACAGTTGGTTATCAGTTTCTGATATAAAGTGTTCCGCAATCAAATTCTTTTTATATAAACAAGCCTTATAAGATTTTCTCACCATCTCTTTTCTTTTAGGTCAGTGTTACTTTGAACTTTTGTTTCATCTCTCATACTTTGTTGTAAAATGGGTGTTTTTCCTTTTAGGTTTGTTTGTAAGCAAATGTTATCGTATTGAAGCTTTTTTTTTGTGTGTGAGTGATTATCAGTTATTTTAAATATAATATACTAGACGCTATTTATCAAATAGAATGTCAATATTTATGGTATTAATCTTTGTGCAAATATTTCTTTAACAGTGTATGTTGCAGATACAAAATATTTCTTCTAACCTCAATAATTTATTTGGTTTTAAGCAAGTCTAAGGATAAACTGTAGACAGGGCCGTCCTTTAAGGGGTCATGGGGGAGGCAATCCCCCCCCCCCCGACTTTGGGAAATCAATGTACTTGCATGAGTGTGAGCGTGGTTTTGGCTGGTTTTTAGCATGATTAACATTAAATACACACCCTTTGCCCCCCCCCCCCGAGGCTGCGGGCCAGATTTTAAATACATAATCAGACATTTCATATTTACTGGGTATGTTTAACGCCACTTTGCGAATTTCATGTGTATTTTTGTTTTGCGAGTTTCTAATTGCACATGTTAAATTAAATGCAATATCAGTCGTTGAAATATTCAATGGCATCAAGCTCTTGTATTCTTTCTCGATCGAACTTTTGAGATTTTCTTTATTTTTTTTATAATGTATATCATTAGAAACCAAGTATAGTAGTTCGCTAATTTAAAAAAAAAAAGAGCTAGATCGGTTTTGGAATTGGAGGGAAAAGATAGTGGGGAATAATTCTATGTCAATAAGCGATTTAATAAAGTTATACGATATGCATGTTACAGGTAATGAATGAAATTTTTTAACGAACAATAAGTATTTATGTTTAAATCAGAAAATTGTAATATTATGGAATTGGTTGAGATAAACCAATTTGGAATCATTTTTTAACTAACTTCAATTATTTTTGTTTTGGAAACTAATGATTAATGAATGATAGTTCTGATTCTAAAAGAAAAATTCCACATCCAATTGAGGAAAACTGATGATTTGAATTTTGGAACTCGTTTTTAAATTCTAGGAATACTAGAACCTTTAATTGAAAATGTAGTTATTATATATTTCAATTGTTTCTGATACAAAAAAAAAAAAAAAAAATGTGATTCTGAACTAGAATGTGTCTGATGAATTATCTCTATCTGGTAGGGGGGAGGAGGGTTTTGGGAGGTATTGGCTCGCGAGTCTCGAAAAGTTTTCAAAAATGGCCAGATTGCCAAAAGTTTGGAGACCCCTACACTAAACAAATCAATCCGCCGTGCGAGAAAGGGAAGATTGCGGATATTTGTCCATGAGTTGCAGTGGCGAATCTAAGGGGATTTAAATACATATCTCCACTTCCCGAAAAGCAGAAAGTTTAATTTTTTGACCATAGAAAACGACTACCCCCCGCCTCCCGCCCCGAAATTTTACTATGTGACCCTCCGAAATTTTCTAGCTACGCCAGTGCGAAGTTGAATGTCATTAATAAAAAAACCATTTCGTGCAAACCATTATTTGATCCCACAGACGGCTATGCACTGAATTGATGCAAGAAGTATCAGCAAAAAATAAAAGATGTAGTAAAAAAGACCCAAAAATTCATCAAATATTAGTCTCAGAAATGTTTTCAACAGAAATGCTATTAAGTACTTCAAACTTTAAAAACCTTTCGCAACATAAACTCTCTCAGTAGACACATAGTTATTTTCCATAATATAACGATTATTTGTAAATTACATGTTTGGTAAACGTGATGCAATAAATTTCGTTGTCGCCGTCCAACGGCATTCTGATAAGCCACAACATAGCCCCAAGGCTTGAGATACCTGTGTATGACTCCAAAAATGTCTGATTTTTTTTTTTTCACCATTCAGCGGCTATTAAGATTAATCCACTAATGCCTAGCGTCCCTTTTTAGGGACGGTTCAGAAGGTGTGCCTGAATTTTCCAAAAATGAACATTTCAACTAAATAATTGTGTTCAATTATTACTTTGGTATTATTTCAATTCATTATTAACAGATTGCAGCACATAACCATTGTAAAGTGTGTTCTGTAGCCCTGTTATTATGATCTTTATCAAGAATTACATCGTTCACAATCTCAAGAACAAAAAGCTAAGTTTTTGAAATTATTAACAAGTAAATATATCTGTGCTTGATATATGTACTACTTTGATCGATGTTTTAGTTTACCTTTTTTTGCAAATTGTAAATTTTAATTTTTTTATGGATTTTATAGCAATTTAAGAGCGTCCCTAAAAAGGGACTCTAGGCACGAAAGGCTGCATTGTTTAAATGTGGTAGATTTCTTGCTTAGAATTTATAATTTATCTCAAAAGAAGTTAGAAAATGTTTTTAGACTAAAAAATAGATAATTTTTATTTTTAAAACTTAAAAAATCTAGTTAAATTAAATTAATTAATACATAAATTTAATTACATTTTAAAAAATATTTTATCACTTATTTATTTATTATTATTATTATTATTTATTATTATTATTTTTATTTTTTTTGAAGTTACGAAAAATACTCAAGGTACATTTTGAAAAAAAGGTTTTTCAAAAATGCAATTCTTTAAAATACCAATTATTTGTTGTGTTTAATTACTCTTCCATAATGCATTTAGGTGCTCTTTATTGTTTAGTCTGACTGTTGAAAAAGCCCTAAGATGTTTCAGAAGTTTAGCACTTCACGTTGATGAAGAATTCAAGGATTGCATATGCATTTGTTGTTTGGGAAGAGGAGGGGGGGGGGGTGCAGTGGTTGTAGATTTAATTTCAGAATTCTCTGAGCATGCCAATTTTGATCTCTACTGTGACAAAAAATGTATTTTTTCCTGTGCATTTTTTGTAAATTTTTTTTTCACATTTCGCCTCAAAGGACTCAACTGTTCTGTTAAGACAAAGAATAGAGTATGACATTGGCAAAAAAAATTTTTCGATATGTTGTTGGCAGAGGAACTTATGACCGTTTGAATATCGGTAAAATATGACATTTTTCATATTTCGGCCTTACGCAACTAAAATCACGTTGAACTTTCCTCGGTTGTTTATACATTATTTTAAAGTGCTTACACTGGCCTTTCAAACGACACTACTTTTGCCGTGGCAACTGAAATGTACAAGCTGTTTTTGAACCTCAAAAACGCTAAGAAACGTCAAAAATGCCTTGTTTTGAGGGCCTTCACTGACCTTACCGCAACAACTTACCTCAAATTTAACATTCATTTTGTAAAGTTTGAATCTTCTATATTCCATATACAAAAAGAAAATTGGAGTTCAACAGTTCCTGGTAAGAGTTTTGGCTCACAGCAACTTCCATGTCGTGAAAATCCGCTTAATTTTTGATGCCGCACCTTCACCTTTAGGGATCCATAAAAAGTAAACAACTCAACTTTGAACAAAACATTCTGGATTTGGTCTTTCCATAAGATAATAAACATTTGGTAATTTTTTGGAAAAAATCTGAGAGGTCATGAATCACCTCATAATGGTAGGCGTGACCGTTTCTCAGATTCTTGCTCTTAATGTCTCTGTTATGCAGTAGCGTACATAGACTTAGGTGCGCTCCCCCGCAAGATTTGTTAGTGAGCCCCCCACCACCTATTAAACTATTTTTTAAAAAAAATCTCGTGAAACTCATAGTGCTATTTTTATGGATTTTGCGCCCTCAAACCTCGTGCGTCCCTCCGCGCCGCAGGGGTTGCGCGGGCGCTATGTACGCCATTGCTGTTATGTATTTAACGACAAAGGGTGTTAAATTTCTTTGTAAAAATATATTACTTTTTAAGCAAAGTATGTTGGTGAACGAACTTTTGTGTTCTTGGATTGTGTTATTTTATTTCTTAAAATAAAAACAAATCCCTAACACTAAAGCTTCTCCACAATAAAAAGTAGCCTAATAGGTATAATAACTAACTATGATTGCTGCTTTGAAGGAAAAAAAAGGAAGCATAATAAATACATTTCGTTGGAAGACTTTATATTTGTCTTTAATTTATCACACAATCTACTTTTGTAAATAACTTTTTTCTTCGAATTTATTATTTCGTTTTAAGTTTAATAAATGCCTTAAGTGTTCCCAATATGCTCAAATTAAACTTCTTCTCGCGCTGTTCAATAAAAACTTTTGTTTTTCTCGAATCCTCTTAGTTTATTATAATAACTTGTTTCCACAGCATTTTTTGTTTTTCAAAACTCATCAAATCATCAATTCGTCAAATCGTCTCATCAATTTGTTTTTCAAAACTCATCAACATCTGTAAACCCCGAAATGCCTAAAGCGGCCCTAACTCCAAATATTTCTTTACCTGATAATTAATATATTTTATACGAAACAATAAACAATTCCCGATCAACAGCTCCCCCCACCTTTTGTCTCCAATTTGCAAACATCCAAACCTTTTATACTTCGAACTTTCTTTCGAAAATTTCGTGCTTTCAATTAATTTCCAGCTAATCTCCTTTCTATTTACGGCTCCCTGTTTTTGTTTCCCGCGCTTGCGAATGAAATTGCGAAATACCAGGGGAGGCATGCGCAGAGTATGAGACGTGTCTGTTGGGGCATTGATCCCCAATCGATTTACGCAACTCAAGGACGCGGTCCCTCCATAGTACTTAACTCTCCTCCCTGTTCTATATTTGGATCGCGCCCTTTCTCTACTGTGTACTAGTTGCGGATGATTTTTCTCAAGAAGTAATCTTCGGTTATTTATGGGTTTGTTTTGAATGGTTCTGTAAAACAATAGCACGTACTAGTGGTTAAGTTAACTTGCACGCCAGTGTCTGTTGGTAGTTAAGGTGTGAGTGGTTTTGGCACGTGGTTGTTTTCGTTATGGTATGATCAAATTTATGAGTCCAGATCTTCAAAAATTGAAATGCCATTAATAATATAAAAATGATTGAGCTGCGTTATTTTCATTCACTTTATTTTGATTATTATTTATTTGTTTAAGTTGTTGAAACCACTCGTGTACCAGAGCCTGAGCAGACACATATACCCTATTTTAGGCGGAATAGGTTTGGCTTCTGTTTTTACGAGCACCATTAAGGTAGAAGTCCGATTTAGCTCAACATATCTGCCATAATACCCGTTTATAGGGCAGGCAGCCGTTCACAACAATATTCATTCACACAGAGAAAGGACAAGGCCAGGAGAGAGCGAAATTGCACCCACGCCTGAGCCGAAATTCGAACATGGGGATTTTTTTTAGTTCTAGTACCATTAAGTTCAGGAAAATAGCCCTTTGGAGTGCGAAAAACCTTTGGTTATGTTCAAGGATGTACTTTATAGTCATAAAAATAAGTTTGCAAGTACTCTTTTTTTTTTTCAGTTTTTTTTTAAACAATACTTAAGCTGTATTCACTAAGATCAGCAAAACAAAAAAGGCTTTCAGCTAATGATATATTTGTATTTTTTTAAAGATTAAAAAAAAAAATACAAATGCATCTTACAGTATGCATGAAATTTTTGCTCATTAATTGGTTTGAATTTTTGTTTTAGTTTAGTAATTTCGAATGGAGTTTTTCGTTCAGATGAGATATAAAAGCGATTTAAGTGATTCACGACAAAAGGACATTCTTCCTCCCACCTACGTCAAGAATCGTACTAAAAATAGATACTTTCACCATTTGTCTTTAAAGGGTTGGTTTTTAAATTCTCAAGCGCAAATTTAACATAAAATTTGCTTTTAGTGAAAATTTATATCTTTTCATTATTTCTTGGAAATAGCTAGTAAAACTGTCCGCTTTCTTTGAATTTGCGAGATGGCGAAAAAACATCTGAAGGGCCAGGGGGAAAAAAGATGTAAGTGACCAAAAAGCGATTTCGAGAAAAACGAAGAACAAAGTTTGATTTCTCGTAACTCCTTGTGTAGTTAATAGAGTTTTCATGCACATTTCGGTCGATTCTCATCTTTTTTCCCCTTGTTGTTCTACCAGATGATATTACTCCTTCATAGCCCCTAGATAGCGCTAATATCTCAAAATTGACGAAAAAGTGACTTTCATCTCCCCCCCCCCCCCACCCTGGCCCTTCATCTGTTAAATTACTTTTTCCTTGAAAAAAAGGATAGGAACTATGGCTCACATTTTCAACCTCATCGTGTTTTATCGCAGTCTACAGGAAGGCACACTTCCTTTAAGAAAAAGGTTAAGGGGCTGTCATAAATGTCACTCTTTTTTCGACATATATGAAACCCCTCTCTACTCTGTCACACTTCACCTTACCCTTTACCCTTGTCACAAGTTACGCTTCATTACTTTGACTTATTAGGATAAAAAAAATGCGTGATGTCGCACTTCTTGTTTCCCGTTCCTTCCTCCTTGTCACAAACTGTCAAATTCCAGGAGCCCCCTTCCACCCTTCAAAGCATGACATCATTTATGGGCGACCCCTAAGTCTGACATAGGTCTTGATGGCGCCCTCTAAGAACGATTTTAAATATTTTAAAGAATATTATAATATACGAAATGTAATATCCAATGTGAAGTTCACTGCTCTGTCGTCATTTTAAAGTATTTACCCCCAAATCTTGAAAATGATGTTTTTCTAGAAAGTAGAAAATCATACATTTTGTGATAGAAACCTACACTCTATCTCAAAAAATCAGCAACTAACAGTAAAATTTGCATAACTTAAAATTATAGTTACAAAATTCGCACTGTTCTTAGTGGTGAAACGTGGTTTGTACACTAACATTTCCAAACCTTTAACTGCTTTCGTTTATTATGGATACTTACATCATTTAGCATGTTTCTAGTTTTTCCTCTTACGATAATATTAAGCATCTATTGTGTTTTTAAAATGTTCTTCATTTACGGGGTCATTCCATTTTCTATCTTAAATCAACAAGGCTGTCACCTGTTGATTAACCTAACCACCTCCGGTTTCCATGTAACTGTCAGAAATCTTACACTTTGACATATTAAAATTACACACAATTTTTAAGAAAAATTGATCGCTCATAATTGATGAGTAATTAATTTTTAAAATTCTTTAAAAAGCATTTTTTTTAACCTTGCCGGCAGTGATTTCAAATATTATATCTCATGTTCTATGGGAATCACCGAGTTGTGTAACAGCTCATTTTAAAACAATTACATGTACTTTACTTTGATATATTATTTGCATAATTGTTATCTTTTTTTCTTACAAAACTTTGAAGTTAGAGAAAAAAAGGAAAAAGAAAAGATTTTTAATAGTTTAATGAGTGCATAAAAAATTTTCAGAGTGAGACCGTGAATAATTCGGTAGTAACAGTAAATACTGCAGGTGATCCTTCATAATTTCTCTCTGAACATTTATGGATGTATTCCTTAAAATGTATCCTTTTCCCCCCAAAATATTAAAAAAATAACTTTTAGCGAACCAAATTTTTGCATTTTTAACTTTAAAATTTTGAGCTATTAGACAACGCTGTCGTTTTCGAAGAACTTGAGGTATAATGTTTTAAAACACTCGTAAAAATAAGTTTTTTAACGACTTCCAAAACTTTATTGTTCATCAATTATTAATGATGGATTAAAATATCTATATTTTTATAAATTTAAGGTGTCAAAAGGAAAGATTTCTGAAAGTTTCATCAAAAGCTGAGGGTTTCTTTCTTTTTTAAATTGGACATGGATAGCCCCTTGCATTACGCATTGTCTAACTCTTAAAGCCATTTTATTCATATAAGATGTGATATAATACAACAAAGTACGGGGGGGGGGGGAGAGAAAAAAAGGAAACCTCTGGGATGAAAACGAAAAATTATTGTCCGCAAAATCTCAAAGTTGCCGAAATCTACTAAACCCCTCCCTTTTGTTAAGTTGGATTTTTCGAGCGCTTTCTTTAATCGTGTATTTATTTTTAGCAATAACGAGACCATAGTGCGAGATCACAAAGAAAAAAAAATATATATAATAATAAATTATGATACTTGTAGTAATAAAGTACAATGCGAGTTATATACTAAGAAAACAAAGCTTTTGGAATAAAGATGTTACAAATAATTAGATATCATTTTATTTACAGTATAGCTTAATGAATCATTTTATTATTTTATATCTTCTATATGAATCCTTGTGCGCTATTATACAGCTTCTTATCTTGAGTCCTTTTAGATGAGCTTCAGTGTGTTTTAGTTCTTTGCCATTTACAATCGCCTTATTACGAAGAAAAGTGTTTAGATATTCACAAAACTTGTGTCTATACCCCTAAAAAACACTCACGATGTATAAATTTATATTGTTTTTTTTTCTTAATGTTACAATCGTGTACATAGTATCTCTACAGGAAATCGAAAGGAGCTATTAGTTGATGCAAAAAGATCGATCAATTTTTCATGATTGTATAACTGTACAAGATTTATGTGCACAATCTTCCTAATGCATGATGAAGTATTAAATCTGTGTATGCATTATTCATTGCGTTCAACCCCTTTATGCTATAAGAAGGACATTAAGAAAATTAATTTTTCCCTTTTTCAGAGTATTAGAAATACACGCGAGCTGAAATATGTTTCAAAATTAAGTTCTGAATCAGTATCTTTAGAATAATTGTTCTTTTCTTTTGTTAAACAAGTAAATAAATCCTAACGCTTTAGTCGTTTATTTATTTTTTTTATTTAAATGTTTGTTATTCGGAGTGAGTCGGAATAAATCTCTCTGCCTTTTTTCAAAGGGGGAAAAGACTTGAGTGAAATTTTTGTGCTTCGAGCATCTAAAGCACAGTTTTCAAGCGTAGGAGGATCACTCAATATTTGGGACGGCTAGCTAAACCTCAAAATATAAGAACATAACCTTCTAGTTATAAAGTTCCCTGGGGGCAAGTGATTCTGTCTTTGGTTGGAGAATAGTACCAGATGCAATATTTAATAAGTTAGAAGAACAATTTGAGTTTTTGAAAACGTTCCGCAAAGAAATGTGTTTTTATATTATGAAGAGAAAAAGACATTAGTGTCTGAATAATAATCATAATTGAAGGGGCAAATGGATAAAGGTGATATGTGAAATAAAAAAAAAAAAAAACTTACTTTTTACCATGGATGAAGGTGATAAGGTAATAATTTTTGTTGAAAGCTTTTTCTAGATATTAAAAAAAATTGTCACATATCACCTTTATTCATTTGCCCCTTCAGTTTTGTTAGTGACTTAACGCAATTGAACACACACTAATTTGAATTTGTGCAAATCGGCGAAATTCAAATGTCACATATCACCTTTATCCACTTGCCTCTTCGATTACAAGGACTCATCTCAAAAAAAAATTTCACTTATTTTGAAGGTGAATAATACAGAAAATTTGCTAATAAGACAATTTCGTTGAAAACAAAAAAATTGTGTATCATAGTTACCCTGAATGATGCTGCAAACTTCATTGGATAAAATTTGTTGAAGGAGGAAACGGGTAATTGAGTCGTTTATGATCAAAACCCGTTAGTCCCTTTTTTATGAAAAATACTTTTATTTAAAAAAAAAAAAATACAAGCTTAAAAAGCTCCTTTATCGATGGCTTAACCCATTTATGCCCAGTTTTTTTTAACAATTTTTTTTTTCAATTTTTATCTGCTTAAAACTCTTACTTGGAATGGCTTACATGCATTTTAGGCTAAAAATAGTTCGCCGTTGCCATATTTATTAAGTTATTTAACGTCCTATTTATGGGATATTTTGCAGATATGTGAGGAAGATACGACCTTACTTGATTTTACTTTTGCAAAGTAACATTATAAAAGGCATCTATGATCAATTTTAAGCAAATCATTATAAAATAGTTTGATTTTATGAAAAAAAAGGTCACAAAAAAAACTTACTTTCTGTGACTACCCATGCTGGATCGTTGCTCGACTGATTTGTCTGAAAATAGCTGTCAATAAATAAACTCTGATATCCAAATAGTGGCTCTAACTGGTTTTCTCAAGAAGGACTATTTAACTTGTGAAAAACAGCTTTAGTAAAATGATATACCCATTACAGGTTTTTGTATGCAGTAACTAACAAGCGTCCCGTTTTTAGGACACTGGGCATAAATGGGTTAAACGCAATAGATCAAAAACCACTACATGTCAACAAAAAGTGAATATAAAGTAAGGGTTTTAAGTCCAAAGCCTTTAGCTCCGTAGATCCGCCATCGGAAGTATGGATTTTGAGAAATGGATATAACTGGTTTTGATTCTAAACGACTCGAATAATAAAATTTCCATTCTATTTTTCCAGTATCAAATAATTTTCGAGCTGAATAAAAGTTTCAGCTTTTCGTCTATCCTTCTTTTGTTTCTAATTTATTTGTTTTCCGCTCTAGAAAGTAATTATTCTTCGGTGTTTGTCTCACTTATCTAGTCTTATAAGCAATAACACCACTATTGAAATGAACATAATATATTTTGCAATTTTTTTTTTCAAAAGAAAGAATGAATACAACGTGAAATTTCCAACAAAATTTTATATCCTTAATAATTTGAATTTCTGATACCCCATTGATTCAAATTAATACATTTTTTTTCGTTTTCGAATATATTATAGTAACTATGGGTGTAATTGCAGTTTGATTAACGAATTCCACTAGCTTCGACATTCTGCTTTTCCAAAAAAAAGGATAGCTAATCTATAGAAGTGAGAAGTTTGATAGTCTATTGTCTATTCAAATTGAATAAAAATGGGAACAGGGAGTTTCTATAAATGTTCGTGTCCAATAGATTTAGCATCTTATCACAAATGAAGAAAGTGACTACCAGCCACACAATAGAAATATTTGCATGATTCTCTCTGGAACTGTTATTGGTCGTCTATAAAGGATCGGGGAGAAACAGTAAGTTTGGTGTCAAAAATGCCTCAAGAAGGTTCACATAGACTCTTTGGTGATTGGAGAAAAGATTATTATTAGTTTGAAGTGCACAAAGTTAATTTATGGAATGCAAACACTTGTTCTCTAAAGTTCTTTTTGTGGTACATTATGGGAAATACTAATAGGAGACATCTCGTGCAAACAAACTTTTTCCTAATTTTTTTCAGAATTGATATTCATAAATAAAATTTTTGTTACAACTTATGAACTGATATGATCCTAGTACCAAAATTCTGAATTTTTTCATCCGTATTATTGTATTATTATTTTTCTTCAATGTTTGAGTTGCAGGACAGAAAAACTAAAGTTACCCCGTATTCGGGGCTTTTTACAATGTATTAACTGTTATGGTTACCGACGAAACACGAGAGAAAATTATATAACGAAATGTAATAATCACATGACATTCCACATAAAGTTTTTTGCTTAACATATCTGTTTGTAGATAAAATCTCTTAAGTGAAAATTTCGATTTTTCTCCAGTTGATTTACTACAGTTGATTATGTATAAAATAAATTCAAACTTTCACTTTACGTGACTATTCAAAATTTTGTTCGCATTACAAAATGAAAATTTTACGAAAGATAAAGGCGTATTTAAGAGGGGTGAGCTGGTCTCTCCCTAAATAAAGTTAAAACTATTCATTGTGAATAAGGATTTCAATGTTTTCAAACTTTATTTGAAAAGTTTTCTTAATATTAGGCTCTTGGCCCTCTCGAAATTAATTTCTAAATACGCTTCTGAAGAGGGCTGTGGGTATTAACATCTCAGTTGGCATCCAGTTCACTAAAGACAACACTTCAGAAACTAGCCTTAATTTCTTGACTTTCTTGCTTTAAGTATTACTCAAAGAGGCTTTTGGTAAGAGAAATGTTTTCTCACTTGAGTAAGTTGTTCTGTGTACATAATGTCTGTTATTGATAAGGCTAAAAGGATTAATAACCAAGTGGAAACTGTTAAGGATTTACGACAAAAATACCGCTAAGTTGTTTTCGTCTGGATGGAGCATTAATTTCGCCCTTCTGATGACGTACAGGCTGAACTCTTGTCAGATATTTTTGTGCGGCTGCAGAATTTACCGTATGGTATTGGCTTTTTCTATTTCATGTCAGTGCATAAGCACGATTATCCTTACCATTCTTGAAGAGCTGTTAGTTTGGGGCTCAAACTGTTTTCAAGCTACTTGGAACTTTCCCGCACTTGGAACATCTGTTGGTGAAATACTCTGAAATGTTGTTGGATATTAAGTGGTAAAATCAGAGGGCGAAATCTTATCCATATGTTTTTCGGTGAAATATACAGCTGCCAGTCTTGCTTATGCTTATGGCGGCAAATGTAAGTGGATTTTGACCAAAGGTTAGGGAATATTGAACAAAAGTTCTTACTTTCCTTTCAGACTTTGTCTGTTCCTAGTTCAAGCAAAAGAGTTGTATTGTTTCTTGATAGGTCCTTATTCGTGTTGAAACAAGTGCAGGAATAGTCTTCAAAATTCAAATCTAACTAAAAAATGCAAAACCTAAAGAAGAGGGCGGAGCTCTAAGTCTTTTGGCTATGAGTCTTCACTACAATCACATATGAATGGGTACTCCAAGTAATGTAACACCCTACATGCCCTGATTTCAGCAAGGGCAAACGAAGAACTTTTCTAGGACTTCAAATTCTTGATTAAAAATCCGTTTTTATGCTGTGTTAATTCACTACTCTAAAATTTGATATGAATTTGTTTCCAATCTACAACATTTCATGCTGTACTTTATCATTGAAGACCATTTTTTTCATTCATATTAACACTGTTATAATTCTTTTAAGTATTTTATCGCCCTATAAGACAATAAATATCGTATAACATTCATTCAACATTTGACCACGCTTTTTCTCTCTATTAAATTTTGGGAAAATTGTTTTACAAAATTAATGTTTGCAAAACTCTTGCCCGCATCTCTTTCAAAACTGCTCCAGGTAACCTTTATCAGTTGGACAATTTAACTCCAAAACATTTATAATGTATACGTAATCCAATTATTGTTATATGATGTTTGTAGCCTTGCATTCGTTTTAACTATTTTCATTATAATGGATAGTTTTATACGTTTTCCAATGAACTAAATTTTGTGGGATTTTTTTTTTCCGAGGTCTAGACAGCAAAATAATTGTGTTTATATCAATTTATTTGTTGCTCCGAAATTACGAGTTAAATGTAATCTTTCTCTTCTGTACAAAATACAAGAGAAGCAAAAGGGTCAAAATAAATAAAAACATTCCAGACCCAATTACACTTAACGAAATTAAATGGGCTTATTATTGTAACAAGCGCATTGTTTGATTTTAGTTATTTCATTTCTTAGCCTTAATAATACGAAAGATAATTTTGATTGCATTACATTTTGTAGTTGACTTTGATTGATGATTTATTGTATTTTGTTTCCTTTTTGACAGTAGGTCCTAAGATGGAACCACCAAGCCCTGGAAACTTTGTTCAGCCACTTTCTCGTCCATCGATTGCAGAAAATCAAATGAAATCAAGTAAGCGTTTTCGATAAAAAATGTACTTCCCGCAGTGGCGGATTTTCCCTCGCTTTACCTATTGTTTCCAAGCATTGGCACCAGCAGGGGGTGCAAGGGGGTGCAAGGGGGTGCACTTGTATTCCCAGGCTTTTTGTAAAAAATATTTTTATGATTTTTTTTAGTAAAAGACATTTTTAATGATTTTTTTCTTTTGCAAAAAAATTTTTTTTGTGCTTTTTTTGTGTAAAAAGTTCTTTTTTCTTTATTGGTAAAAAAAATTTTGCTAATTATTTTTAGCAAAAAAACTTTTTATTTATTTATTTGTTTTTTCGTTCGGGTGCTCCACCTTGCGTATGATTCTGCCGGTGCTCCTGTTTTTAAGCAAAACTCAAATCACAATTTTAACAGCATGAACTCAAATTTAACCTCCCTGCGGCTGGGCAGTCCCAGAAATACATGCTAAATGGACGAGATATCTCGTCATAAACTGCAAGGTGGCTAAAAGCAGTGGTCGGAAGTAGCGCGCTACAAGTAGCGAAACTACTGTAGTAGCTACATTTTTTAGTAGTTTGTAGTGTAGCGCACTACTTTTTAAAAAAAGTAGAGTAGCGAGTAGCGCGATACAAAAAAGTAGTAGTTTGTAGCGATTTCTAGAAACTACTTTGAATTAAATAAATAAATAAATAAATGAAAAAAAAAAAAAAAGAGAACGAAGGAAAAAAAACAAGGTGGTTCTTGTGTCGAATATTCGTAAAAATTGTGAAAGAAATCTAAAAATACAAATTTTAGCAAAAAAAAGGAACAAAAAGGAAAAGTAACAAATAAATTCAAAGACAATTCCTATTTCTATTCCATATTCGAATGAGGTAATTTTTTAATCTAAACCACTTTTCGAATTTTTTCGGTCGATCCTCAAACGGTGTATTCTTTTTATTTATTTATTTTTAAAAAGTAGCGAAGTAGCAACTACATTTCAAAAGTAGTGTAGCTCGCTACATTTAAAAAAAAGTAGTTGTAGCTGTAGTTAACTACATTTATAAGAAAGTAGTTGTAGTTCGCCACAAAAAATATGTGGTTTTTCCAACCACTGGCTAAAAGCTCTCTTTGAGCCAAGAGTTGCTTTTACAACGCTGAAAACGATTATTTGCAAACTTGCAATAAAAAAAGGAAGAATTGCAATTTATTTTATACCACAATGTTCTCTCTCACATTTAGTTTCCATTTATAGTTCTACATCACTTACAAGCCAAAAATGAATCGCAGTTGCGGGGAAAAATAAATTAAATAAATAAAATAAAATCGTAGTAAAGGGAAAAACTGTAATACACTTTTTTGCATATACTTACTTTCAGTTGTATGCCTTGATTGCGTTATTTTAACGTGGACTTTTTAAATTCGTTATTCCTATTTGCGTAATAAATATTCTTCGTTTTTTTTTCCACTTCTTGGTGACTATCGATCAATTAAAGCAAGGCATTGCGGAAACGGTGATCAATTAGCAAAAGTAGTGAGACTAAAATAGAGGTACTCTAAGTTTGAAAGAACGAATTTTTCAGCTCTCTTGAAGAAAGCTATTTCGGATAGAGCTGGATGGGAAGATCTTTAAAAGCTTTAACAGCGGTGGAAAATGATGAAACGAACTTTAAAACTAACTTCAAACAGAACCGGCAGCAAAATAGTTAGCTGAAAATGAAACGCACAGAAAACTACTTTAAAAAAAAATGCAACTTGTGGTTATGTTATTTAAATCTCAAATGACAAGTAAGAAGCGGGGAAAAAATTATCATCATTATTATTTAAATGGAAAATTAAATTATAGCTGGGTGAATTGTGTTTCGGTTCCTTGAACTTGAGATCTGAAAAAACTTGAAATGAAACGAGAGAGATAATGAAGTGTTGTGTTTTCCTTGGTGTTGTTCCTTTTCGGATTAAATTTGGTTTAAAAAAGAAATTATTTTGGGTTGTTGAAAAAAAATCGTTTTATTCCTTCTCCTTTGCAGTGAAAAGATTGCACTAAATAAAATAAATAAATAAATAAACTAGCTTTTATTTATTTATTTATTTTCCTTTTTGCTCCTTTTTTGCTTGTATTAAAGCGAATTTGAGATGGATTTTCATCTTCGTTAAATTAATTTATAATTTTTATTTCCCTTATTTTAATGTTTCTGTACTACCCAGGTAGAACAAATAACCTTTAAACGTTTTATAAACGTTTTTAAGCGGTTGTTACAACGTTAAGAACCATTTTACAACCTTTAAAAAACGAAGTGTGCTACTTGGGTAGGTGCTTTTAGTAAAATGAATTTAACTTCACTTATTTACAGTTGATAGCTTTTTAAAATGAAAATAATATTTTACCAAGTGCTAAATTAATAGTAGTTTTTTTTAAATAATTTTATTTTATTCTTAAGGGCCGGGGGTGAAAGAGTACCCCCTCTCTTATTTCCCGCATTAAAAAATATGTAATGTATCGCAAATCTTTTACTCATTTACCCTTTCCTCTTGAAGGAAAAATGTCTTATGCCGTGAGCTCAACAACATTGTCGCTGAAATTTTTTATGCAAAAATATTACTATTTAGCCATATTTTCTCATACTACGCGAACAACATAACTTTCCCCCTTTTCTATCTTACAAGTGAAGGACTCAAAGGAAAACTTTTGCATAACAATTGTCTTATTCCCACGAGGGAAATATGATCGTGTCTAACTCTTAATCCCTTTACGTAAGTCATCTATGAATAGGAAACAGACAACGAAGAAATTAGTTTCTGTCTTGCTAGTGGCTTATGTATTATGCATTACTCCCTCATTTGCTTAACAATAATTGAAGGAATCTTTAGCCTTGGTGTCAATAAAGTAGAAATTTAAACTGTCATTCGCTTGCATTTGCGTTTTTAAATGTTAAAAATATAAACTAAATGCTTAAATTGTCGTCTTAAGATTTCAAAATTAGGACATTAGGAACTCTTAAGTGTATTCCGTTTTCTTTGTCGCTTTCATTGTATAAGTTAGTAGTGTCTCTTTTTTGGTTCGAATAGTAAATTATAGCATGCTTTATCATTTTTTTTGATTCTTCATGCACACAAACTCTCCTTTTTTTCGTTAAGCGCATATGCATCTACTTTTAAAAACATCTTTTGTTTCATTTCGCTAGTGTATAGTTATTGTTTATTGACAAATTAATATCTTTTACAGCGAGTTAAATGGACTGTTTATTATTAGGATTATGAACACTGCATAAAATAAAATCTGGACATTTACAAAAAAAAAAAAATGGTGGTGCAACTTCCCCACTTGCCCCCTTATTAGCCACCCTGGTCTTCGTGGTATTTCCGGGAGGAGGGCAGAATTTATTTATTTTTGGAAGGAAGGTAAAAAGAGATTTTCACAACATATACACAGTCCAGTCACATTAATGTGACCACCTGTCAAAAGTCAGAATAACCACTTTTCTCAGTTTGGACTACTGCGAGACATCCAGGAAGAGAGTCATTTAGGTACCTGAAGATGTTCACTGGGATGTTGAGTCATGCTGACGCTAATGCCGGGGCCAGCTGCGCTAGATTACGCGGTGAGAGTCCATATGGCGCGAACAGCCCAATCGAGATGGTCCCACAGATTCTCGAATGGCTTTAGGTCAGGTGAGTTTGCTGACCAGGGGAGACCGGTAAACTCATCCCGGTGCCCTTAGAACCACGCATGCTCACTGGCAGCTTTATGGCACTTCAAATTGTCCTGCTGGTAGATGCCATCCTTCTGAGGGAAAACAATATTCATATAGGGATGAACATGGTCCCCAGGGGCAGATGCGTACTTGTATTGATCGATCGTGCCTTCTACAATGATAAGTGAACCCATAGAGCCTCAGGAAAACATTCCCCAGACCATAACGCTCCTGCCTCCAACTTGGACCTTTCCAGCGATGGTTGCAGGGTGTTTGCTTCCAGAGGTTTCACTCCTTCTAAGCCAACATCGGTCTGTCCGATGGCGCATAAAACGTAATTTATCAGTAAACTAGCTGCCAGGGCAGCTAGATTAGCTTCCTGCGGCATGTTGATGCATAAGTTCCCCCCTCTCTAACTTTTACCTCATTCTGAAGTTATATTATTTGATATAATTTAATGTTCATTCGATTTCAAGACATACCACGCACGTGGCCCGGCGTTGCACGGGCACTTCGTGCCCTGAAAGTAGTGAGAAAAAAATTTAAAGAAACTACTCCCCGCCAAGGCGGCTCGCTTACAGGCGCTTCACGCCTTTACTTTTTTCCTATATAAAAAAAATCATTCGAATTATTGAGATGCTTCACGTCTTCAAGATGGTGAGGAAAGTTTCAGTAAGTTCAGCTCGCTCTAAGGAAAAAAGCAGACATAGATACTCAGTTTTTAATATAAGTAGATGGCTCTTCAACAAATAAATGTTTCAAAATATTACCAGTAGCTAGCGATAAAAATTCTACGTAAGTGGCCCGCTTATGAGTTTCGTGTTTGATTTAGTTAAGCCTTCATTCAAAATTCTCATTATCATTGTTATTATACTGTTTCATAGCAACGACGGTTTGCAAGAATGGATTTCATATTTAATCATTTATTAGGCTTAATCGCTTCAAACTTGACTACTTATTAATTGATATCTTCGCTAATTAAAATCGTATAATTATATCAATTGAAACTAATGAAGCCTGAAAAATTACCTATCTATCGGTACCTGGTTCGACTTTCAGGTCATTGGCGTTCAGGAGAAAGAAGCGTGACATAGAAAGATAGTTAGAAAGAAAGATAGTTAGAAAGATAGTTAGAAAGATACTCAGTTTTTAATATAAGTAGATGCTATCTGTCTCCACCACTCAATGGACGTCTAGCTGCGGTACTGGAGTGCAAATTCCAGGTTCGTCGTCGATGGACAGTAGCCAGCATAGGTGCATGAACCAGCCGCTAAACAGTAATGTGGGAGACGATGTTGGGAGCCCCTTGGTTCATCTGGGGGTCAGTCGCTCAACGGTAGCCCGTCTATTAACCCGAAGGCATCTCCGCAGCCGCCGTTCGCCTCTGTCATCTACAGCTCCTGGTGCACCACATTTGCCACGTCGCTGATTTGGAAAAGTCCCATTTTGCCATGCACGATACACTTTTACGACGACGGCAAGAGAACAGCTCAAAAACTCTGCCATTTTAGAAATGCTTCCACCCTTGGCCCAAAAGCCAATGATTATGCCCTTTTATACGTCGGATAAATCGCTTCTTTTTTGCATTACGCCAACGATAGAAATGTTTTCCAAAGCCCTCACACTACCTTTATATGCCCTCAACTGCACTGTACTACCAAGTGCCTTCTTGATTGGTTATTTAACGTCGACGTCAAAAGTATGTGGCGGTCACATTAATGTGACTGAACTGTGTATACTATATTCAGTGGTTTTTCACCGTAATACAATTGAATGACTTGGGAGATGAAGGTGTTATGTGACAAAACAGAAATTACGAGTAATTAAAGTTCAAAGTTTTATTGTAGCAGTTGTTGCAGTTTTTTTGTTTTCTGGTTTTGTCGTTAATGTGCGTATGAAATTGGTCTATTGAAATCTACTGTTTAATGTACCAAGTTTTATTTGCTTACCTGTATCCTTTGCTTAGTGTTCATTATTTAAAATGTAACTTAGCCCCTTCCTCCTCCAAGCAGTTCAATTATTTACTATCTTTTCAATTCATTTCTCACTTGTTGCAATGTGGCATGATTTACTAAAAGAAAAAGTTGTACGCATCGATACAACTAAAAATTCAATTTCATTTCTATCGTAGCCGTTTTCATTCAGCAGAAAACGCCACGAGAAACCATTCGTAAACAACGGCGCCACTCGTTTCATTCACAGCTGAACCAACATTTAGTTTCCCATTCCACCGCTTTATTGTTTTCGTGTTTCTCCCGACTCCAGTTTCTCTTAAATAAAGAGCAAAAAACAAAAAGTGTAATTCGGGCGTTCCCTTTCGTGTTTTAACACTACTGACTCAGTGACTCTAGCCGTTACGTTATGCCGTTCTGTTGCAGTGAAAACAAGTATGGAAATTTCTCTATCAACGCTAGCCACCAGAATACCTTTAACTCTTCGTCACGCAAAATTGTGTATTCCTGTTTTCCTTTTTTTTTTCTATAACCATTATTATGGTCATTATTTAAAGAACTGGTTCTTCAGTAGCGTTCGAGGTGACCTTGGAATAAGATAATGATCCTAACTTGGTGTGTGACCCAACTGGTTTTTTCAACTCGTTCGCCGATGCGAGAAAAGACATCCACTTATTACCTACTGCAATTTTACCACGGCCGCGATTTATTTGTTGCTATGGAAACTCGGAATGGCGTGTGGAGTTTTTTTTTTCGGATTTTTTGGAGTTTGGTTCGTGGTTTTGTCGATAGATGGCGTCACAAGCTTCACTCGTTTCTGTGATATCAATCTGAAAACGAAAGTGCATTTTATTTTTTGTTATGTTGCTGCTCCTATCGATGAGTCTTGTGTGACAGTGATACTTTTGATGGTAAAAAAATGAAAGGCGAAAAGAATAGTTACAAAAGTGCAATGTTGTTCGTAATGATATTAATTTCAAATAATTCATAATTTTATTCGTAGAACTAGGGGCGCCCCGAACTTACGTTTTTCGGAGGGCAAATATTCTGAAATTGCGGAATAGAACTACGAATTTTGTCGAATCATGAAGAAAAGGATGTATCCACGCAAATGCATCTGATGAGAATGGACATTCGGGCTTTTTTCCATTGCAGTTACGTCCCCAAATTTTTGCCGAATCGTCGGACAAAATAAGGCAAATAAGGACATTTTTGGAAGATCACAATGACATCCCGTGACCTCCCATCGGGGCGCCCCTGCTTAGGGCCCTTTTTTTATTCAAAAAAATGGAGTTTAAATTTTTTTTGAACTTCTTCTAATTATTCATCTGAAAATGCATGTATATATTAACATTAAACTAATTTAATTGAAGAGTAAATGAACATATATTATTAATTTAACCCATTAATGCCTAGCGTCATTTTTTAGGGACGGTCCAAAAAAGGGTCTGAATTTCCCCAAAATGAACATTTCAACCAAATAATAGTGTTCAATTGGTAGCTTAGTATTGTTTCAATTCGTTATTAACAGATTGAAGCATATAACCATTGTGAAGTGTGTTCTGTAGCAGTTTTAATATGATCTTTATCAAAAACTAGCTGACCCGGCGAACTCTGTTCCGCCTTGAAGGCAATAAATAAGAAAATTTTTGAATTTATTAAGTTTTTTATTATTAGAAAATACAAAAAAAATTAAGTACCTACATTAATCATTTATTATTGTTTCTGTATTTTAGTACATAGGTTGCTCTTCACTAAAGTACCTTGTGTTGCACAACATTTTTTGTTTTATTATCAGGCGCAAAAAGAAACAACACAGATGGTCTTCCGACCCGTAAACATGCCACATATAATTGACCATGGGAGAAACGGTGATATTCTAGATTCAAAACCACAAACTTTTAAGGATTGGCCTTGTGATTTGTTAAAGGTCATGACAAATGCAAGACGGATCGGAAATTGAAGTCTTTTAAATTCAAACGGCATATCGGTTGGGATTATCGGGATCCTAGGAATGAGCAATCGTTTCTGACAGCTTATCACATATAAATGTCAAGGGAAGTAACGTGTTTGTTTATAATTTATTTCACGAAAAAGTCAAATAACACTCAACGCCCCGCTAACTTACAACCTGTTTACTGCGCACCGGTAGCTGCCAGAACGTGTGCTTTATGTCGCTCAGCCATGGAGGTGTCAAAAAAGGCGTAGTAAAAAGGCTTAGTCAATAAGACAGTTTTTCTATTTATGTAACTGACACACATAAATTATAGCCTATGTCCGTCTCCTGGCTCTAAGCTACCTACCCACCAATTTTTAGCCATATCGGTACAGCCGTTCTTGAGTTATAAGTAGTGTAACTAACACGACTTTCTTTTATATATATAGAAGATAGAATAGTAGTGAGAAGAACAACCTCTTTAACTGCAGTGCAGGAGCTATCCCACGAAGCGCTCTCTACCTCTCAGCCTCAGAAGCGTAAAAACTCTAAAGTGACAATCGTTTCTGACAGCTTATCACATATAGTTTTACAGGAAATAACGCGTTTGTTTATAATTTACTTCACAAAAAAGTCAAATAACACTCAACGCACCGCTAACTTACAACCTGTTTGCTGCGCACCGGAAGCTGCCAGAACGTGTGCTTTATGTCGCTCAGCCATGGAGGTGTCAAAAAAGGCGTAGTAAAAAGGCTTAGTCAATAAGACAGTTTTTCTATTTATGTAACTGACACACATAAATTATAGCCTATGTCCGTCTCCTGGCTCTAAGCTACCTACCCACCAATTTTTAGCTATATCGGTACAGCCGTTCTTGAGTTATAAGTAGTGTAACTAACACGACTTTCTTTTATATATATAGATTACATCGTTCACAATCTCAAGAAAAAAAAGCTAAGTTTTCAAAGTTATTCCCAGCTTCCTAGTTTATGTTAATTGCTGATTTTATTTCTTCTTATAAAATTACTTTTTAAATATTATATCGTAGGCAGAAAAAAAAAAATAGTAAAAAAAGTATGTACCCTCTGGGGTCGATCGTCACTTTTAAGGGCCGATTTTTCTTTCCTTAATAAAAACATTATTTTTTACATAATATTTTTTTAAATTATTTTTCCGGTCCATTAAACACTGTTTGTAACCAGTATACAAAATATCTTTGGAAAAAAAATCTCAGGCATTAATACGTTAAAATCTTTGATATGGATATGACACATAGAAGTAGGGATTTAAAAACACCCATATTTCATGAAATTTATTTATAAAATTAGTAATATAAATATTTATGAAATAATTGAGGATTTAATCCATAAAGGAATTAATCTTAAAATTTAAACTCATACATCAAATTTTTTGAAATAGGATGAATGACCATCACATGTATATTTTCAATCTGTAATTCAGTTGACTTAAAAAATTTTGCATACGCTGCCATTGAAAAATTTCTCCTATGCTTGTGGTCTCGCTAACAACTGTTTTGCATTCGATGCAATAAAACAAATCTTGAGGTAGCATGTAACCCCCCCCCCCCCCGCCCTTTTTTTGGCAGCAGTTTTTTTTTTGTGTTAACTATATTCGCTAGATATTAAACCAAAATAATCGAGGTTGTTTAGTTTGGGCTATTAACAATTGAATTAACGGAAAAGTAGGAGAAGAAGAAAAGAAACAACGGCTTTCCGAGAGTGCTTTGTGTGTGTGTGTGATAGAACACAGAAGTAAAAAAACTTGAACAATTACGTGTGTATTTTTTGAGTTTTCCTATCTGAAAAAATGCCAATATACATGCGTGTCTATGTACGTTGATACATAGTTATATACTTCAAATTAGAGATAACGGTAACAGTGTCGGGGGTTCAATTGTTTTTCTCCATTACAAAAAATACCCAAAGAGCCTAAAGAAGTTAACACTTTAAAAATACGTGATATTAGGGTCATAACTGACTTGTGTCCAAGCCAAATGAAGCATTCAAAGTGTTAACTTGGCGAGTCTACGCAGAGGCGAACGCAGACAAATCTTTTTTTTTTTTTTGGGGGGGGGGGGGGCTGAGCTGACACTTTTTGAGAGGAGGGGGCGTTGCACCTCATAAAATGTAGCTGAAGAAACAAATATTTCGAATTTCTGATATCAATGCTTAACTTCAGACGACAAAAATACATCATCAAAAAATATTTTTTTATCATTACAATTTTCTTTTTGAGAAGTAAAGCGCTTTGATGAAAATAGAAAATGATGAAATTGAAATTTGAAAAATTTTCCTTATTGAAGGTGTTCCTTAAATAAGTGCATGCAATATTTTTGCAAATTTGCGCATTAATAACATTGATTTTGCCATTTATTTTACTATATATTCCTAATATTTCAATCACACATTTCTTGAAATTTATTTAACAGAATTAGCTGAATAAACAAGCATTAATCCGTGTTTCTGACACATATTTAGAGTAAATGCCAACAAAATTGAATTATGAGATAACCATACACGTCACATACAGTAATATGGAGAGATAAAAAAGAAAAGAAAAGAAAAAGAAGGAATTTACTCGTTTATCTTTTCTTTTAATTTTCCCTCATACATAATTTTCTTTTCAAAAGAAATTCTCAAGCCTTCATTTCCGCACGAAAGAAAAAATAAATAAACGATTTCAGCTTAAATTTTTAAAATTTGTTTGGAAAATTTCGGAGTGGGTTGCAGCTAGGGATGCACCGATAAGCAAATTGGCCGATTACCGATTAATCGGCAGTTGATAATCGGCCGATTAATCGGCTGAGCCGATTAATGATAAGGATAATTGTTTTTATACTACCAATTTTACCATCACTGTTTTTTATCTCTTATACAATTCCAAGTTTAGAAATAGTAATTTATTTCTGGGAGAAGATTTTTTTTTTCCATTTTCCTAGTTATCACAAAATTATTTCAATATTTTATCAAATTTCTTTGAACCAATTTTCATATCTGTACCTCGGAGGGATACAACACTATGTCCATTTTTTTCCATATTGACTTTATTACAGAGTTAAAATCAGCTTTCTCATATTTCTTAGAGGAATAGAGCACTATGTCCAAAACCAGTTAGAACCGGATATAGCATGTTAATAATATCAATAAACAGCTGTGCCAATAACACTTTTTGTTGAAAAAAAGTTTAAAACTGCTCTCCTGTAAAGTTATGAAAATGGACATAGTGTTGTATCCCTCCGAGGTACAGATATTAGTGTCAATAATATTATTAACACATTGTTAGTTATGTTAATTGGAAATAAAAATTCATTAAAAAAAAGGGAGGGGAGGAGGAGTGTGTGGTACACTCCTCCTCCCCTCCCTTTGTGGACTCCAATGTGTGTGGTACTCCAATTTAGGAGTACTTTTAACTCATATATTTTAGTACTTAGTAGCAATCTAATTCAATACTTTTATTCTTTGAAAATTAGAGGTTATCTGAAAGTACTGTGCTAAGGAGAAAACTATCGCCACAGGAAAAATGTTGCATCATTGTCTATGTATATTTATTCAAAAGTAGGAGAATGAATTAAAAAAAAACTTTATATCAGCTGTAAGGATTATTATTACTGTTAATGAAATTATTCATGAGAGTTTCCTAGTGAAAGTATACTTTAAAGAATAATATCTGAAAAATATTTTTCAGCCGATTAATCGGCCCGATTTTGCCGATTATTAATAATAAGCAAAGTAGCCGATTATGGCAGATTAATCGGTACTGCCGATTAATCGGTGCATCCCTAACAGCCCATTCCCTGAGTACGCCACTGAGTCTACGCATGTTTGTCGTATAAATCCAGTTTGTGCAATGAATGGACTACTTTGCTCTATCATCACTTACTCATCTGTCCAAATTGTGATGGATCGATTTCACATGGGTGTGCAATTAAAATCTCTGCTGTGTGTGTGAAGTAGGTTTTCTGTAGTTTATTGTCCTCCTCATTTTTTTGGGAATGGTCATTAATGATGCGACGTATTCCAAAGGTCGGATGATTTCTTTATAAAATCGATGGTTTGCTTTCGAAAATTTCCCGATTCGATGATTTTAGATTTGAGGGGGAAAATATAATTCCGATGAAAGAACAGTCTGTATGGGAATCGGGTATTGCTTAATTACTCGATTACTTAACCTTTAAGCCCTTAACCCTTACTTAACACTTGCTACTTGCATGAGAATGAATATCTTTTTCTTTTTATTTTTAGTTGCGATTTTTTTTTTTTTTTTTTAAATTTGAAGATGGAAAAAAAAACTCTTGCACAAAATGTGTAAAAATAGAGATAGTGAAGCGTCAAGATAATTTTTTCATTACTGGAAATTTTTTTTTAATTTATTTTTTTTTCTTCAAATATTTATTGCTCTACCCAGCTAAAAATAATCTGCAGAAAATACGTAAGTTGAAGTTTTTCTTAAAGATTTCTGCTGCTGAATTTTAGAAGATAGAAAAAAATCTTCGTTTTGTTCCACTTTTTTTTATTTTACTTTAAATTAGTAGTTTAAATTAGTTTATTTTAGTAACAATTCGGAGTTTCAGTCGTCAAATTGAAGAATCCCCTCTCCCAAAAATAAGTTCGGTGTGCCCCCGACTTGAGAGAAACATTTTTTTCTGTTAACGAGTCCACTAAAGATGATTGTAATCAAATCTAGAACTAATTTGAGTTAAGTTTAAATTTATTAACTAGTATATTGTGTGCATCCTGAAAGTTTGTAGAAAAAATGATTTTTTTTTTCTCTGACGAGAAATTTTCTGACACGTTTTGTAATCGTCAGCAAGCTTAAATTTCAACTCAAGTGAAATAGGGCAAAATAGATTAACTCATTTGAAATTCTGACGCAATGACAAGCAAATTGACAAATTGATTAGAGATTTTTATTTTAAACTGAAAGCGAACTTGAAGATAAGTATTTCCGAGAAGAGTAAAAACTTGTATCACAAATTGTATTCGTATCCCTTCTTCACAAAATGTAACAGAACATCAAATAAATACAATTTTCCCTTTGGAAAAGTATCAAGCTTTATTTTAAATAAAAATATGCGTTAGACTTGCTTATATTAGGTATTAGCTGCGTCGCCCGGCTCTGCACGGGGTCTACCTTGATAATAAAAGTTATGTCAAGTGTCTGAAAGTCCTGATTAGATCCCCCGGCACGCAGTACGAAAAATGAATCAATCGCCAAAACAGAAAAAGCCTGAAAGCAAAGCAAGAGTTTTATTTGTTTATAATCAAGAGAAAAATGGCAACACCATTTTTTCATCAAAAATTTCTTTCACGCTCGTGCTATATCGATATTAAAATATCCAATTTGAAATAGATACTTCCAAATTTAAAAATGCCCATATCTTTTTTCTATGTGAAGTTAGCGCTTAGGAGTTTTCCAAACCTTCGAAAGGAAATTACTTTTTCACGAGAAAAGAAAAAAATCGAGATCTGATAATTATTTCTAGTTGAAAAAGCAATTGTAAGCCATTTCTGAGTCGTTAAATTGAAACTCGAACGGTTCGGGACTTTTTTGGCATTCGAAACCCCCCCCCCCCCCTAGTACCCTTTCCGGGTGGCCAAACACTTCTGCCAAATTTGGTCCAGATGCGACGTAAACTGTGCATTTGTATAAGGAACACACACTCATATGTGGGGCATTTCACGGTATTTGTGACATAGGGGTGTCCAAGTTTAAAATTTTATATATATATTGAAAAAGTACATTCTAAAGTATATGAATATCATATTGTTTTTATAGTTCACTTTATATTATGTTTGTAATTGCACTCAGAACATTGAAAATGCAATTTTCACTGTTCCGGACTCGACATTAAATTTTTCTTTAAATCTGGCTTAAACCGATTTTTAAGCCAAAACTGGTACTTGAGACAGATAAAGTAAAGGCTCACCTCTAATATAGCTAACAATTTTAATCAAAAAGTGCGTTCTATAAAAAATTATGGATTGTGAAAATGATGACTGTAGAGTCCGTAACAATAATTGGAATAAAAGTTTAGTTTTTAAAGAAAAATTCCGTAACAGTGAAAATTGCATTTTCAATGTTCTGAGTGCGATTACAAACATAATATAAAGTGAACTATGAATGCAATATGATATTCATATATTTTAGACTGTACTTTTTCAATATGTATAAAAATTTTTAACTTTTAAAAAGTTTTGTTACTTACACCCCTATGTCACAAATACCGTGAAATGCCCCATGTTTTGTTTTATTTATATGTATTACAGAGAAATTATCTCGCTATTGTGAAGAAAAACCTTTAAAGCAGACTTCTGAGCGGCCAAAACTTCACGGAACGAAAGGGTGGCCGCTTGGAGAGGTTTTACTGTATTATCATTAACTCATGGCTCTCATGCTGTACTTTTCGAATTTTACATTCCTTTCTTTCATGTAGATACGTTGTTTATTTAATATTGCAACGTTTCTCCTCAAAATCATAGTCCCTGTTTTAAAGATGCTAGTCAGCCTTTTTCATGCTTTTTTTTCCCCTTAAACTTTTAACATACTTTGCTGCGTTGCTGAGAAAAGTCAATCAACATTGAAGTGTTGATGTTTCTTTTTTTCCCCCCACTAAATGTTGGTTCAAGACACAAATGCCATTCTTCAACACAAACAAAGCAATGTTTTTGAACGATTCCATATGCGCCCTTTCTTACAATACTTGAAATACAAAAAAAAAAAAAAATATATATATATATATATAACGCAATATCCTCTTTTTTTTCTTGTGTTTTTGAGAAATCAAAAAACAAAACTGGTCTAGAGTTCCATTTCAAGGTGATAATCTTTGTGACTGGCGTCATGTGCGATTGATTACAGACCCTATGAGTAACTTCCTGTTTGAGTAAAATTCAAAATATTCTATTATACGGGAAATTCAGACTGTATTTTTTAACGTATTGCATCAAAGCGTATCTGTAACTTCATGAATTGAACAAAGGAATTTCAATTTAAAAATTTATTCAGGCAGAATAAGCGGGAAGTTGTTTCGTAATACACTAGGTGGCCAAAAGTATCCGGACACTTTCAAAAATTTACATTCTTACATATAGCTCGAGAAATAAGTGATCAATTGTTCTTTAACTTTAGTCATAGAAAATATAGACTTCACCGAACATTTCCAAGTTGAAATTAAATTACCCTTGCATTTGGGGGACGACAATAAGGGGGTTGAAAGAAAAACCGCTTTTTGACCATAACTCTTCGAAAATAGCTCGGAATAAGCTATCAATTTCAGTAATTAATTAGCATACTATGTATAATTACTGTACAAATTTTTATGAACGTACCACTCTTACTTCTGAAGATATGAAACATTTTTGAAAAAACGGCAATTTTATTTGAAGGGTTTTTGCTCATAACACGCAGAGTTTTTGATCAAACCTTATCACAACTTCAGGAAAGATGACAAAATACAAGAGAAATAACATACTAAAGCGGTAAATAAAAATATTAAAAATTCGATGAGATATGAACGTTAAAAGGAAATAATTTTTCACGGCGCATGCGCGAACGACAGAAATTTATAACTACAAAAATATTGTAGCCTAATTTATACTGCATCTTATAAAAAAAGTTTCAGTTGAATATCATGAAAAATGAAAAAGATATCAGCGATCTAGTGAGCTGTATTTCATTCATTTCGCAGACAATACATAAATAGTGAGGGGTTGTCCACAAATAGTGTGGTGACAATCGATCATTTTTTTTCAATGTTAAATTGTATACAGTTTGAAAATTTATATTGGGCAAGAAGTCACATTTCGTCTGTTCGGCCAAAAAGACCTTATACGTACGTTTCCAAAAGTATCCAGACACCCTCTGAAACGTTAGTTTTGAAAGACGACGCAATAACCTTTAATTTAAAAATAGCTCTTTGTGGACAGACCCTCACTATTTATGTATTGTCTGCGAAATGAATGAAATACAGCTCACTAGATCGTTGATATCTTTTTCATTTTTCATGATATTCATCTGGAACTTTTTTTATAAGATGCAGTATAAATCAGGCTACAATATTTTTGTAGTTATAAATTTCTGTCGTTCGCGCATGCGCCGTGAAAAATTATTTCCTTTTAACGTTCATATCTCATCGAATTTTTAATATTTTTATTTACCGCTTTAGTATGTTCTTTCTCTTGTATTTTGTCATCTTTCCTGAAGTTGTGATAAGGTTTGATCAAAAACTCTGCGTGTTATGAGCAAAAACCCTTCAAATAAAATTGCCGTTTTTTCAAAAATGTTTCATATCTTCAGAAGTAAGAGTGGTACGTTCATAAAAATTTGTACAGTAATTATACATAGTATGCTAATTAATTACTGAAATTGATAGCTTATTCCGAGCTATTTTCGAAGAGTTATGGTCAAAAAGCGGTTTTTCTTTCAACCCCCTTATTGTCGTCCCCCAAATGCAAGGGTAATTTAATTTCAACTTGGAAATGTTCGGTGAAGTCTATATTTTGTATGACTAAAGTTAAAGAACAATTGATCACTTATTTCTCGATCTATATGTAAAAATGTGAATTTTTGAAAGTGTCCGGATACTTTTGGCCACCTAGTGTACTTCTTAATGGAAAATAAATACATTCAATGATTCACTTCAAAAGTGCGACGCATATTTAAACCACCGAGCATTTCGTAAACCGGCGACAATAGTGACTTAACTAAAAAAAAAAGAAAAAAAATACAGCATTGGATAAAATCAAGGTTTTTAGTCATATTAAATTTCATAACGTATGTTCATACTCGAAGACTACAGTAATGGAATTTTTAAATTAAACTTTTTTGGTGCGTTGGGAGGCTTTTTTTTTCTTTTTTTCTTTTTTAGATGGAAAAATACAATTGAACTTGCGACACTGTTACCGTCACCGACATTTCTGTGCGTAAGTATGTATATATATTGTGTATATACGTACATAGTAAGTATCTCGTATAGTGACCCCGTATACACTGAGGGATACCGACGTTTGGAGACCGACAAAAACTAAAATAAATTACAATTAACTCCGATTATCCTTGTATTAGGATGGCATGGTAACCGCAAATACCGCGGATAATGCGGAAAATAGGTAAAAGCGATACTTGTGAATGTAATAGCTAAAAAAAAAACCGATAAATGAGCACATACATTAAAATTATAGCTAAAAATTAAAGCATTCAACATATAAAATATTATTGAAAGTTAAAAATAACCAGTAACACGCTCGCATTTTTCTGCTTTCCGTAAATCATCGCCGTAAAGGAAAAAAAAAGAAAGAAAGAAAAGCGTGAAAGATCCGCTGATTATCCGAACGGCTGATAATCGGGAGTTTACATCATTTATGAGGAGTTTATAGGAAAAATTAGCGCAACATGGCTTCTGAAGGATTCTGGTTCTAAAAGAAGTAGTTGCTAAGGTAAAAAAGTTTTTTTTTTTTTGCTCATTGTTGTAGTATTTTTTTTTTTTTTTTTTGTAAAAAAAATGTCTTTAATGCAAAAAAAATGTTTGCTATATTTTCATAGTAAAAAAAAAATATTTTAATATGGGTGCATTATCTGCGTTTGATTCTCTCGGCACCTATATACTGCAAATTATACCAAAACACAGCAAAAAACAGGCCCACTTTCACGTAAATACATTGATTACCCAAAGTCGGGGGGGGGGGATAGACCCCCTTTCCCCCTTAAGTAACGAACCTGATTTTAGCCTTAGTGCAGACAGAGTAGCACAGTTGCAGAGTTGAGATAGCACGGGAGTCTTTTCCAACTACTTCCATGAAACAGATTTCCTTTGATTGTAACAATTTTAATGCTTTCAGAATGTTATTTACTTTTTGGCGAGAAGTGCATTTTATATCTCAAGTGAACGTAATTGAACCAATAACAACTAAGAGTCGCCACTGAATTGTCGTGCCAAAAGGGGTGCTCAGACATGTCACGTGACAATGAAAAAAATGTCAGGTCTTCGTAGAGCTTTTCTCATGTTTCCAAAAAGGAATAAGATATCGCCTAATGTACTTTCTCTAACGGTTTCGTACAGAACTTCTATTAATATCAGGGGTGCCCATTCCCCCCAAGCTCAATGGCGCAAATTCCCCCCACCCCCAAAAAAAAAATTTCACAACCCTCTTGTGCTTTTAATTTTTATTTTTACCTCTTTTATTTTATTTATTTTTTAAAACATTTTTTTAAATATTTTTTTAATTTATTTTTTTAAATATTTTTTTTAATTTATTTTTTTAATTATTTATTTTTAAATATAATTTATTTATTTTTTTAAATAGTATTTATTTATTTATTATTGATTTTCTAAAAGTACTAATTATGCGTAGAACATAATCACTTTTTTCTATGCCAGACATTCAAAACACACTCACACACACAAAATAAATAAATAAATAATAATATAAAGAGATAAAAGAACTAATTTAAATTAAAAATATTAATTAATGAATAATTTTTATTAAAAAATCAGTAAATAATTTAAATAAATAAATAAGTAAATAAATAAATTAGTTTTAAAAAATCCACCCCAAAAATTTTGATGGCGCAACTTGCGCCATAATCCCCCCTGTGGGCACCCCTGATTAATATCACAAATATGTTCAGCTCATTAATGTCGTGTCGTGTCACGAATGTTCTTCAAATAATTCCATTCCCATTGCATCATAAAAATGGTTTTTTACCTCCAACCATAAGTATTTCGTTGTAGATTTGTGCATTATTGCGTTGATTTTTGTGAAGCCTACAGTTGAATGCTCGTAATTCTGTAGTTGAATGTTCGTAATTCTGTAGTTGAATGCGGTTTGAATTCCAGTAGGGTAGGAAAAATAAAATTCATTTTCTTCGTTACTCTCATCGTAGAAACCTGTACGCGGAGAATTTCACTGATGAAAAAAGGGTGTTCGCCAAAAGACTGTATTACCGACAGCGTTTGACATAACATGATGTGCAATGAGTTACCGCCCGTAAGCCAGGGCTGAGGCAGAACTGTAGCAAATGCACCCACAGCTCGATCATAGCTTTAGCCTTCAAATTTCGAGTTGAGCCGCACCATAGTTTGCGGACGCTCGCTGGTAAGATAAATTCACTTTATCTACCAGTTTGTTGGCTATCTTAGCTACATTAAGAGGATTTTTGCCTCCTGCTCGATCATTGGCTATTCCTAACTGAGGAGCCCATAATAAGGGCGAAACTGCAGTCTTAGGATGCTATGATCGAGCTGTGGGTGCATTTGCTACATAACATGATGGTCTTAGTACACTTTTCCACTTTGCCAATACGACAGCGATAAATCATTTGCGTTTGTCGTTATCCGATATTGGCGCACGCAAAATGCATTATGCAGTGTACTTTTCTACCTCCCGATTCAATGACGATTGTGTCTTCTCTGTTTAGCCGATATAGTTCATCGAATCACTTTTATCAGAAAGTACACGCCGTTCTTTTTCGCAACAGCCCGATAATCATTTATATATTTACTTTTTCTGAAGAAGCCAGAAAAATCGATGGCGTATAAACGAATATCGGTTGAATGGAAAAACAGTGCAATCGATGGCACGATACTGTATTTGTCGTTGTTGTCGTTGCCGGCCGATTTTCGTCGTTACGTCGCAAAAGCGCTCTTATGACACTGTGAACGACATTGGAGTTAGTACACTTAATGGTCAGAGAATGGTAGATTTTATGAATTATTTATTAGTTTGTATGAATGTAAGTGAGCCGCTGAGATCAAAAGCGGAGTAGGTCAATAAAACAATATTTTGAGGTAATTGAATGGTTTAGTAGTCACCATCAGTTATGCGCAAAGTATTACGTTTGTTTGGTTTAATGATTACTGTCCATCGGCAAATGGCTGAACCTTGACTTTCACCACTTTCGCTTGAAGTCGAATGAGATTAAAACTTATTTCTAACGGTATACTTCTAACTGTAAAACAAATTAACTTGCACCACTTTTGCTCCCAACGAATCTAGTAAAAAACTGGATTTTTGAAACAAAGCCAGTAGTTATTTGAGAATTTCTTGAGAATTTTCTTCTGGTTGAGAAAAATAAATTATTCGGCCAAAACTGGAACAAAAAAAAAAAAAAAAAAAAAAAGTCGTTCCGTCTAAAACAAAACATCACGGTGGTCTCTCGAATACAATTTCAAATCAAAATCGTACTCTTTAATCAAGCGGCTCCCCGAACTCTTATGTTTAAACTTTTTTTCACAATAAAAAAACGAACTTCTTTTCATTCCCCCCTCCCATTTCCGTTTGGGCGGAGAAACGTACCAAACCGAAAAAAGTTTACATTAGATTTTGAGCCAACACTATCATTACAGAGTTGCGAAATAAGTTTGCAAGAAATTTCCATTATTTGGAAATACCGTTTCCCACGTGCATCAGCCAGACATATGCCTAAAATGATACGGGTGGATGTCCTTTCGATATAAATGCGTGTATTGTGATGGTAAAATAAATAAGTTTTAACTGAATTTAATTTTTTACCCTCAGTTTGCGGAATATTTAATTGAAAGGGAAACATAGGACGAATGCCGAGATGTAATTTCTTTTTTAAATTATTTCCTCCGTCGACGTTTCTTTTTTATTCAAAGAGCGTCTGAAAATTGAGCGTCTGGAAACAAATTTATTTTATTTTGCATCCGTTTTAAAGTTTTCGCTAGACCAATCTTCAAAGCTTTTATGGTGAAATATCGGAGCTTTTATGAACTAAAGTTTTCGTCTGGTGTATTTTTAGACTCTATTATGCACCTTGAAAATGATATCGCAGCGAATATTTTCACTGTAATTGTGCTTATAGTGGGGTAATAATAGATGCTGGTGAGGTGAATAATCCTGTTTTTACGAAACTCGGATTCCGTCGTAAAATGTCGTTAGGTAGTGGAAAAATAGTTGAGCATGTCCAAATAATCGGTTTTAGAAAAGATATTGATATGAAAAGCATGACAAGTAGCATCAGTGTGCGATCTTTTTTTTTATTATCATTTCCACAGCTTCTTCCTTTTCTGCATTCCGAATTCTGTGATAATGGAAATAAAAGCGTAATAATCGAATAACAATTATTTAAAAAAATCTATTTATAAACATTTTATTACTTCTTATCATTTAGAGATTTTCAAAAATGAGACCAATTTCTACCAATCTGAGAATTTTCATACACCTTTTAATTGGTTTTCCTGTTCCAAATGTCGGTGAACATTGTCTAGTGGTCAGTCAAGTCTGACTGAGGATGGGAAGGTTCCAGGTTCGAATCCCGGCTCGAGCATTTATGTACCTTCTCTCTTGTGTTTTCTTTGTGTGAATGTGTTGTTATGCTGCGATTGGTTTCCTACCCTGTGAGCAGGCCCTGTGTGTACTGTGGAAGTCTGATCTCACATCAAATGACGGTAAAGTTGAAGAAGCAGCGCACCCCAAATTGCCAGCCTAGCTGGTACAAGACAACAATAACGATGAAACTTAGTAGTAAACTTAATTACCTAATAGTTTTTATCATTAAATAATATAACGTTTAAAACTAAAATTCCCGAAGCAAAGCTGTCATTTACATTGCTGCGACGAATCTAAAGAGGAAACTAGAATTATTTTCTTCACCAAAAAATATCCTGTATTTGTGTAAAAATTCATCGAGAAAGGAGCTAAGAAGTACAGGAGAGCTGAACTTCCAGAACTCTCGTGTAAGTTAAGTTGCTCTATTTTGTTTTCACGTGTATTTCTTCTAAATGTATTATTACAGTAAAAATGTAGCAAGTTTTATGACTGTAAAATAATAAAACAAAGCAGAATTTGTTTGCAAGAATACGTAAAATGTATAAAGTTAACAAATTATCTAAGAAAATGTGAATCTTTATTTTATTAATTAAGTATAAGCAATGGGAGAACAAACAACACTGCTGTGCTCTTTCCCCATCACCTTTCGCCTTCATTGTTTATATTCAGCGGGAAATTACGAAGGCATTTTTATACATTTTTAAAGGTCCAAACGGTCAAAGAATAAAAGCTATTGTCAACATTCGATGATTCTGCGCTCAAATACGCGCGTTGCACCAGTGTGGCTACTATACCCATCTATTGTCACGTCAGATTGCAAGTTGTCAGTTCTGTGGACGCAGTGAGTGAGTAAACATACCTCGAACTATAAAATCCCCCGCTAAGTGTCAATTTCATTTACTTTTTCGTCATTCGATTTCTACATGCTCAGGGCTACAGCGCAGCAGAAATTCAACGTCAACTGAGCAATGTGTACGGAAAATACTTTCATGATTATCAACAGCGTGCGGAAATGGTATTGACTTAGAAGATGGAGGATGCTCATGAAACATGTTGTTCGGCTATAATAGTTTGGACTTCCCTCTATGGTGATTGTAGTAAGTGGCTACAACACACTGTTCTGTTTAAACACTCTATTACACAAACTACATCTTCACTGTTCGTGTGATAAACATACTCTATGTTTTGCCAGTGCAGATTCTCCGTTCACCTTGTCCGGGTTTCCGTGATTGCACAATTGCGGTCTTCACAATTGTATAGTTCAGGCTTCCGTAATTACATATTGCTCTGACCTTGACAATTCCGACAGAGTATCATCCCCCAGTGACTCAGGGCTGTTAGCCCAAAGAACGAAGGTTTTTTTTTTCATAAATTACCCTCTTTTGTTTTTGAGAACCATCAACTCTCTAATAGACTGTATAAATAGTTGCATTACGAAATATATACATAAAGACAATAATAATTGAAAATATTGCTAACAACCCTCAGTCACTGGGAGGATACTCAGCGGTAACTTCTAGGGTCAGAGCAATATGCAAGAGAATTAACACCATCAAAACACTGAGCATGTTTGTCACTTGAACAGTGAAGATGTAGTTTGTGTAAATAAAGAGTGTTTAAACAGAACAATGCATGGTGGTCAATTACAGCCATCAGCGTAGCTTCTTCGATTTCCATCATTTTTCTCACATGAAAACTTGGCTCGGTCTACAAAAGTTGTGCTCAAACCAGCGTAGAGAGGCTGTAAGATCAGGCGACAACTCTCTATGACAAAGGATGGAAAAGTTGCTGCCACGCTATGAAAATTGTCAATTATAACGGTGACTATGTAGTAATCTAGCAGGATGATATCTCTTAATATTAAAAAAAAGCAAAAGCAATTTTAATTTTCACTGAAATTTTAATTTTGCGAACGATAGGACTTTGAAAAAAAAAAGCCTTTGTAAAACATCAGCACATATGAATATTGTTGGCTTTAGCTACAATCTCAAAAGTTTTCCCACGCAGCTCGAAGATATTAGTGTGAGCACCTCCCAATTCCTTTATAAAACCACATCTAGTTCATACATTGTCAGGGTCGACTTATAATTTCTAACAGAGCATTCATTATCTCAAACTTCAGAAACATTTTGTAATGTTTCTCATGCCATATAATTTGAAGTTCTGAAGATGACTTAGATTACTACCTTTTCATCACTTTCCATTGTTTCGCTTGTCAAGAAAAGACTCGTTACGTTTTACGATTATATTTTGAAATCAGTTTATGCAACTGGCGGATTAGATTATTGATAGTAAGAAACCAGACAAACGAAGTTATAATCGAAAGGAAAAGCGAAGGTCAAGGCAAACTGCAGGTTAAGTGTAGTATCCTTCCTTTTTACCCGAACTTGTACTTCCTCACAACATCCGAATGTGGTATGTTGATTGATTCAAACGTCGTTTGCCTTGAAGCTGGCTTGCCTCTCAAACCTCTTTGGATAAATGTTTTGTTTTATATTCCATGCATGGGAAAAGCGCGGGAAACGGCATCGTGAGCCATCAAACCCTCTCCAAGACTTGTTATCGTAAAACTTTGATGGGTATTTCTTGCAGAATGAAGGTCATTTCAAGCACCAAGAAGCAAATTGGTGTAAGTGCCAAAAGTTAAAATTTGGAGGTTACTAGTACAACTGGTAGAAGAAAATATCATATGCTTTGGGGGCGAGAGTTGGTACTAGTAGCCCTGGTACGGTACTGCTATATAGCATGATTTTAGAAAAGATTTTCAATGAAAAGCTTATCTAGGCTTCAAATGCAACTCTTTTTAAAGAATGCGGTTCGATGTTCCCATGTAATTATTCATCGTCCGTAAGGGTACTATCACCGTTAATAAATTTAAAAACAGTCCTCTGTATATTTTTGGTGCAGAGTTTTAGGGAAAGAAATCACTGTTACTCTAAGGTTCTTCTCTTGAAACCTAGTACATGTATTGAATATAATATGCTTAGCGTTGAAATAACTCTTTCAAATTTTTCATTCTTTAAAGCATTTTTGACTAGGAAAATATGTTTATGAGGAATTGCTCTTGTTTTGCTCAAAGGATTTTTTCAAGAAGCATTTATAGAAACGAATGGCTTTTCACGGCAATATTTAGGGAAAAAAATGATTCTTTACAGTTTACAGTTTACTGAAATTAGATTGCTTTCATTTGCTTTTGTGTTATGAAACATGACACTCAGTAATTGTCTAATAGAACGAGTCAATTTAAGACAGTAACACCCAAAATGGCCCCTGACTTAATGGTAGTAATCTGGCTTTAGCTTCGCAGTATGAAGTCCACGATTGTTTGAAGCACCGTCTTTTTCGCTTGTAATTCTCATTATAGAAACCTTTTGTTAGAAATGTAGATTACAAGTAGTTTTCTTTCGAAATTCTTAAGAAAATCGATAGACAATGTTTGAGATCAATGTAGCCGCTGAGAAAGTCAAGTGTATGTTCGATTTTTTTCTTCTCAGCGTTACCTCTGCAGAAAAGAAAGACCTGTTGTTTCGCAAAAGTTCTTCATTCCTATTGAAAATAATGTCCTCTTTATGTCTACATTTCCTCAAAAGCATGCTACATGCAATTTGCAACTTGGCAGGTCATCATGTTGATTCTTTAATTAGAAGTTTGATGTAGGAGACGGTAGAGAAGTGAAGCTCACTTTATGGAAAACATGAAGAACTAGTCAAACTTACTCAAAAAAATCAGTATTTTCGAACAAGGTATAACTTTAAAGCGTAAGAAACAGTTTGCAATCAAACAATTTGCATACAAATATAATGCCGTTCATGGTGGGCGGGTAACTACGCTCAAACTCTGGGTAGAGAATTTAAGTTCGGCAAATGTCAAATAGTGTTTTGCAAGACCGAGGGAAAAAAAAGCCTGTATCTTTCTAAGTGAAATTTCTCGTGACACTTCAAGAAACATCGTAATTAAACATGCAATACACCGCCAACTCGGCCATTTCGATCCATGGACTGCAGTTTCGTGCTTATTATGCACTCATCAGCACGGAATACGAAAGTAGCCGAGTTGCAGGCAAAAAGGCCAAGGAGGTAATCTAATTTCACATTAGCTACCAGTTTTTTTTTTTTTTTTTAGTTCTCTTTGCTCTATAAGAGGATTTTTGCTTCCAACTCGCTTACTTTCGTATTCCATGCTGATGAGTGCATAATAAGCATGAAAGTGCAGACTGTGGATCGAAATGGCCGAGTTGGCGGCGTATTGCATGTTTCTGCCTTAGCCCTTGTTTAGGGCGGTTACACACTGCATCATAATTAAAGTTCAACAGAGCTGCCGATTAAGGAAAGGTCGTACATGTGGTATGCGTTGGACTTCAACAGACGTTCTTAGCTCTTTTGTGCCGAACTACATTATCAAGAGGCTATTTCTGTACATTTACTGTATGAATACAAAAAAAAAAAGAAATATTTATTTGCGAGATTAGTTTATTTTCAGTGTTACGTCATCAGTCGAAAAACAAACGAGTTGCCCCATAGATCAGAGATTCTCCCAAACTGCTGGTTGCGAAATGATTTTTGTAGGGATCAACCCACTATATTTATTTATTATTACTTATTTACTTATTTATCGTATTTAATTTCTAAAACTAGTTTTAAGTAAAAAAGTATCACAAAATTGAACGAAGCTCCAAGTTTGTTTTCGATTGCAGAACATTTTTTGCTTGCCAATAAAATGAAGATACTTCTAAAAATCATTGGACTTATACATTTTAGAAAAAAAAATATTTCATATGCTCAAAAGCACCCCATTTTCAAGTATATAACTGATACCACTCAGCATTTTAGAATAACTAACTGCTTCGAAGTTCATTGGAAGCCGTCATTTGTTTCCGTAATATTACGTCTACAAAAAAATAATATGTCTACAAAAAATTAACAAATTGTCTTGATATCTTTTACAGTTCGTTCAGATATCTTATATTAGTTGTTATGGGCAGATGCGCTCAGGTTTTAAATGCAAAATATGAATTCGAAGAGGAACGAATAAAAAGAGGAAATAAGCTGCCTATAGCCAACCTTTTTTCCCTTCAGGTTAAACATATAACAACTAGGCAATACACCACCAGCTCGTTTATTCCATCCATGGACTGCAGTTTCGTGCTTATTATGCACTCATCAGCATGGAATAGGAATTAAACGAGCTGGAGGAAAAATCCTCTTATAGAACAAAGAGGGCCATTAGCTACCAGTTTTTGTTGGCTCTCTTTGCTCTCTAAGAGGATTTTTCCTCCAGCTCGTTTAATTCCTATTCCATGCTGATGAGTGCATAGTAAGCACGAAACTGCAGTCCATGGATGAAATAAACGAGCTAGTGGTGCCCCAGGTAGCACAAATGACCTTTAAACGTTTTATAAACGTTTTTAAGCGGTTGTTACAACGTTAATAACCTTTTTACAACCTTTAAAAAACGAAGTGTGCTACTTGGGGTATTGCATGTTTCTGCCTTAGCCCTGGTTTAGGAGCGGGTACTTACTGCTTTATGTAACAACTATTTCACGTGCAGACGGCAGCTTCAAAACAGATGAAAATTCAAGTGCAAAACACGGAGCTTTCTGGTCATATAGTTGAATCCATCTAACCATTTACATGGTTAATTGAATCTGCAGTTGCTTGCGAAAAGCGAAAAAAAGTACGCTTTTAGTGTGAAAATGCGCGAAAAGCACGAATTAAAAAGTAATAAGTACCAGTATATTTAGTGTTATTATTAAGCACGATATCGAAGGCGACCGAGGCAAGCAGCAAACCTAAACAAAATCCGTGTTTTAACAATGCAGCTTTAATACAGTAAAATACATGAGGATTTAATAAAGTGATAAATACAGTGAACTCTTACTTATGCGCCGGCCCAAGGAAACAACAAAAAAAAGGCATAAGTGAACAAGCCTATTTAAAAGTCTAAAATGCAACATAAGTTCTAATGAGAGCATGAATAAGAATGTTTGTGTGGAAAATAATCATATTACTATGGTTTGGCAAACTACTGTAACTTAGCTACAATGATAAGGAGAAAACAAAAATTGTAGCATACCTAGTCACAAACTGGATCCTTTCATACAGATCCATAATAGATAATTATCCGTCTCCGAACTCTAGTTCATGTGGAAAAAGTGCCTTCTGTGAGCAATAAAAGCGAAAGATTAAAGAGGAAAGTGAAGAAACATGCTCATTTTTTAGGAAAATAGGTTTAATTGTTTGCATTTTACGAAAAATTCGGCGCATGAGTTAAATAGTTATCTTTAGAGAGACGCATAAACGAATGAAATTATCATTATTTTACTATGGAATGTTTCGGGACCACTGAAAATCGTCGTATAGATGAAAAAGGCGCATAAATGAGGCGGTGTATAAGTGAGAGTTCACTGCACTTTATATTCTCTGCACTTTATATTCGAATAATAAAGTCCCGCCTTTCCTCCAGCAATCACATTTCAAGGGATATTTGCATGAAATCTGACTATTGTCTAAACATTTGCAACAATGAAAAAAAAATGTCTTTTGTAATGTCCAAAATTTGATTCCAGTTATATTTTTAAGAACTCCAGACACGTATTTGGGACCAGATTGTGTACCTGCAGTAGAAATTTGAAAGCATTTCGTTGAATAGTTTTCTTTTTATTCATACATTTGCCATTTGTCTAAACTTTTGCATCGCAGTGTATGTTTAATAGAGTCCTAAATGCACATTCAATACACATTACTTTCAAGTGTCACTAGTCATTTTCTAAGCTTGCGCATTACTTATAGATTTTATTTGTTAGAGAAATATATTACTTCTACTGATAACTGAGTTAATATTTTATCGCATGATATATATTCGGGTTATATATAGTCCAATTTTCAGAAACTATTAGATGTATACCAAACAGAACTATAAACAAGATTCTAAAAGACCTAACTAGACATGAAATATATATGAAATAGTTGGAGTTTTGACATGGCTTCCCTGAAACATTCCCCAAATATATTGGTCTTTGCCCTTTGATCCCTAGCTTTTGCATAAAGTTTGTGAAAGAAACTGAAAAGGAAGCCTTTCAAATGACTTTTGCAAAAGTTTTACGCAAGTCTGAAAAGTAGTTCACCATTCTTTAACCGGAGTGTATTATTGATGAAGCTTAAAAGGAAGCATCAATACCTTTTGCAATGGTGTTTACAGTTTTCTTTCTTAGCGTAGGTTTGAGAAAAATACCTTCATGATTTGGGGAACAAAAATAACCTATCGAAATGGTAAAAAATAGTTGTTATAATTCTTTTAAGCAGAATTTCCGTGGAGCTTAACGCTAGAACAGCCGAATTCAGGATTTGCCGAAAACCGCCTTTTGTCGTTACTTTGACCAGCGTAAGAAAAGAAAAAAAAACCGTTGGACAAATTATTCTCTCTTGAGAAAATGTATTGAAATGGCAATATAGTAGAGATTTCAGCAGCTTATTATTAATACTTTCATTATGTTTCAGTTTTTAGATTTTTGAAAAATCTTTTCTCGATTTTTTTTCCTTCGATTTTATTTTCTCATGATGAAACATGTTTTTTTTTCTTTTAATCTCAAATGTTAATCAGTCGAGCCTCGTTAATTCGAACGCGCTTAAAACCAATTACGCCATGACGAACTACTATTTCCGACCCCCGCCTTATGGTTTGTAGAGTATTGTTCTTCGGATAAAACGAACTACGGTTAAGACGAACTGATTTTAAAGCTCCCTTAGAGTTTGTCTAAACGAGGTTCGACTAGAAATTTTATTGCACTGTATTCTTTTGAAGTACTGGATGGGATTAAAAAGCAAACAAAAGATACAAATGTCTATAATGATAATTAAGCTCGTAATGTTACAAATAGAGATTTTTAGATTTGTATAAGGATGCATGGGGGTTAATGATAACGAAACAGTGGTCCAATTTTGTGTGTTTTAAGTATTAAAAAAAAGTGAGGAAGAGCGAAACGTGAAGGAGTGAAAACCCAGTTAAAGAGTACTCACCGACTCGTCTTTGATTTGCTCGCACAACTGCTGGTATGAACAGGAGCGCCTAGATGGGAGGTCACTGTGACCTCCCAAAAATTTCCCTTTTCGGCATATTTTGTCTGACGATTCTGTAAATTAGAAGGTACTGTAAAATTACGTTTTTTTTCGCAACAACAAAATTTTTTTCTTTTTTAACCCCAAACGTTTTGTAGTCCCTCTTTCAGATTGGCAGACCGACAAACAATCTGTCCCGTTATGGCGCTTTTCCACTAACCGACATGACAGTGATAAATTGTACCCGCTTGTCGCTATCCGATATTCATACATGCAAAAAGCATTAACATATGCTATACGCTTTTCTACCTTCCAATTCAATGACGATTGTGTCCCCCAGGGGCGACCCGAACTAAAATTTTTGGGAGGGGGAAAATTATGAAGTTGCCGAAGGAAGTTCCAATTTTACCGAATGATAAAATACAAACATGCACATATGTCGTACCTGCATAACATTTAGTGAGAAAAACACTAGGCAGCTTTTCAAGTACAATTCTAAAATCTAAAAAGAACAAATAATCCCAATGTTGCAATATTGTCTTCAAATTGCCGAATCGTCAGCAAAATATGCCGATTACGGAAATTATTAGGAGGTCACACTGACCTCCCGTGACCTCCTATCGGGGCGCTCCTGTATCTCCTTCGTCAAGCCGATGTCGTTCATCGGACCATTTTTGTCGGAAAGCACCCTTCTCTCCTTTCGTGTCGACTTGGTAATCATTCGTCCGTTTACTTTATTTATTTATTTATTTATTTATTTATTTGAAAGAGAGCGATGGCATACGAAACTATCGGCTAAATGGAAAATCAGAACAGTAGACGACACGATAGCGTAACTTATCGTTGTTGTATTACCGGCCGATTTTCGCCGAGTGTCGTGTCTTTAAGTGGAAAGGAGCTTTTAAATTTGCCGAATCGTCTGACATAATTTGCCGGATACGGGAATCTTTGGGAGGTCACAGTACAGACGTATAGTGTTAGCCGTTTTTCCACGATACAAGGTGTTGATGTGGTGAGACAAAACTTTTCATGTCTTTAAAACTTTCACTTTTACTCTTTGTTATAGATAGCAGTGATTGCGATAAACTTCCAAACCAAAAACAAATATTATGGCTAAATGATTGAAATTTTCCCATACAATAGTGCTTTTTTAAAGACTATTTCTCTACTTACTTCCTCTGTGATAATTTTCACACTTTGCTTCCGGTAAGTGGGTTAAGTTCAGTGGGAAACGTACGACACTTCCGCTTTCTTCGGCGCAGAGCTCTTGAAGTCTGAACATTAACCAAGATGTGCCTTCACCGGTCCAGAGGTCATTTCTGTTTAACTTTCATACACTATTATTGAAAAAACAAAACAAATGCACTACGGATGTCAGAGACTACAGGTTACACAGTTAATTACCATTTTTGTTAAGTTTCAAATTTGTAGGGTTGTTACGACTTGCTAGAGCTGTTTGCTTAAATAAAAACTTCGAAAACATGGTATTGAGATAATCATGAAAGAAATAATTTCAGTGGAAAAAAAGCGTGTTGTGTGTGTGTGGTTAAATTTCTTCTAGTTTTCTTACTAATGTTTCGACTGAAAAACTTTCTGGGCATTAAAGAAGTAATACATTGGTCTCTCAATTAAATCTCTCAAAAACGATTTTTGACCCGCAAAAGTAGCGTGCTCGCCTGCCTCAATGTAAGTGGAATCGTAATTGGACTTTCTTTTCGAGTTTCTATTGCTAACAGAAGCGAAATGGAAAAACGTTTACTGTTGAAGAGAATGAAACCGGTATGAAAAGAAGAGAGAAGAATCTGCTTGATTTTAAAGAGAAAGTTCAAATAACTCTCATTATTTTTATTTTCATTAAAAATGTTTATCGAATCCATCCATCCTCTTTTTATGTTCTACTAACTTTGCCCGGATGATGTTTTTTTTAGCTTCTTTTCTTTTCAACAATATGCAAAGGTGTAAGTATGTAGGATAAAAATGCGCTTGAAAATATAAATTGACGAAAATAAACGGCGTGAAAAATGCTGCACAGTTTTAAATCTCAAGTTCAAAGCCTCTGTAAATAACTGATCCATTTTGCGTTTCACGTAGTTTTATTTACAGTCGACGCTCGTTATAACGACCACGCGTTATAAAGACCATCCTAATATAACGACCGGTGAGAAAACCCCAACTATATCCTAATATACTCTATGTTCTACCTCTTATAGCGACCACTCGTTATAAAGACCGTTTTCTGTAGGACGGAGACGGTCGTTATATCGAGCGTTGACTGTATCTTATTTTTTTCAAATTTTCCTTATTGTTACTCCTATTTAGAATTTTTTTTTTCAAACTAAAGTTGCTTTCAAAAAGTCCCTTCGAAGTTAAATGTGGAATCTCCCCTTTTAAGGAGATAGAAGAACGAAGGACGTGAAGTGGAGGGGGGGGGGAACAGGATAGAGGAAACAATGATATCAACAGAGCTACTGATTCCATTAGTAATTTAATGCATTCAGATGGGAGAAAGAAAACATCGTTGCTGCAAGCAATATTATGAACTTAAAATTCTACCCAAACGAATTGGAAGACGTCCTCGTGAATTGAAAACTTTCTAAAACTGCTTGATATTTTACCGTCCGACCTATGTCACAGCTGCGTATGCTTGAGGTCCCTTCTGACTTTACCAAAATAGGGGGGAAATGCAAAGATACATTCAACCAGGAAGTGACAAGCAAATGAAAACTGAAAGCATTCGGAAGTGTATCTTCTTAACCAATCCCCCATTTTTCAAATGGAAGCGTTCGTGGCTGCTAGGCGCGGAGTTCGAAAACAGACTGTACTGATAATAAAAGGCTAAGTAATGAAAGAGTATCGTATTTAGAGAATTGTAAGAGTATCGTATTTATATTATCGTACTGATGTTGTAACAAAACGCTAAATTTGACAATTTTTTTTAAAGCAACAACATGGGTAAAGACTTTTTTTGTCTTCTGGCTTGAAGATTATGAAACAAAAAAAAAAAAAAAGTGACTTGTGGCAATTCTTCATCAAAAGATGCAAACATCGATTTGGTGAAGAAACTGTTCGAGGCAGAATTTTAATTTTTAGTGAAAGTTAGATCGCTTATGAGGTAAACCTCTCTCTCTCTCTCTTTGCAACTTTCTTTTTAATTTCTAAAAGAATTTGAAGTAGTTGAAATTTTCAGTGATCGGGAATTACTCTTGGGTCTGGATATTTCTTTTTCACTTCTGGAGTAATAAATTAATGATCGCCCTAGAGTTTTTTTTCTTTTTCTTTTTTTTGAGATAATGCACATTTCTTAAATGATTATACAACGGTAAATTGTCAGTGATACATTAGATGAGTGTAAAGAAGGAATAACAAAGCTTTAAATATCTCTAAATATTTTCGAATATTATTCATTAACCTTTGTTTATTTTTTCTGTTGTTCTTAGTATTCTTGGTGTTTTTGTAGTGTTTGCAGATAATAAATATTAACTCATCTAAAGGAACTAAACTTGTACATTCATTTTTTTTCTGGGTATATTTGCATCAAAAAATGAACAGGATCAACAATTATTCCAGTGATCAACAATTACCCCGTTAATAAGGGGCAACATTTAATTGTGAATCAATGTAATTGATTTTAATATTTACGATAGATGTGGAAGTACTAATCAAAATCAAACTCTTTTTAAATAAACGAAAAAAAAGAAGCACGAATAAATGAGTTAAAGAGATTAAGATGGAGTGTTGTAAATAAATACATTTTTGAGAATACATCTTTGAAATAATAAGTTTATAAGCAGTTGAAAAAATGTTTAATTTTACTAACTAAAAGTATTTTAATTGAAAAAAATGAAACTAATTGTATTGAAGTTAAGTATTCAAGAATTCTAAACAATATTTTATGTTTCATTAACATGTCTTTTTTCTTTAAAGAAAAAATAGGTGATCAATTTTTTCCTCAGAAATATTGTGTCCAGGCATTACTTCGGTTCACTCAGAAGTCGATGTTCATACATTTTAGTCATTATACCATCAGTTGAAAAGGACCAATCAATGTTAAAAGCCATAGTCTGTTATTTCGAAGTTTTCAGAGGGGATGGGCGAGAGCATACCCAGGTAGCACAAAAACGTTTAAACGTTTTATAAACATTTTTAATCCGTTGGCACAACGTTAATAACCATTTTACAACCCTTAAAAAACGAAGTGTGCTACTTGGGTATGGGTGATTCTCCAAAAACCTGGTATTTTCGACTCACAAATTCTATAAAAATAAAAATGCTTAAAAAAATCTAAAAAAAATCATACTTACTCTTTGTTAGGAGCTTATTAAGAGAAAAATAGAGGGAACTCACTTTAAGTATGCTACACCCCCCAAAGGGGGGGGGTCAATTTTTTCAAACCGAGAGAGTGACAAGAAGCACTAAGCGAACAAACAAATGAATTTTATCAAGGATTATCAGAAATTTTACAACAATAACAAAGAAATAACTTCAACATGAATGAAAAACTATGTTTATTGTTGACAAACAACACTAATTTACAACCTCCTTAAACGAACACTGTTTTAAGAGATGCAGCATCCGACAAATTTAATATTTATATAAATTAATTCATCAATATTCGAACATGTATAGCTATTACTTTTAATGTAATTCTCTAAGTGTTTTATTTCTAATTGGTATAATTAATTAAATTAAGCTGTCACAATAATTATTGTTGCCTCTATCACTACCATTGTTAGCATCAGTTTCAAAATAGAATTCAACTAGAGCTTAATTCTAAACCAAAATAGTTATTAACAATTTTCAGAGTAAGTACCAGGTTTGTTAATTTAAATTATCCAGTTCAGAAAGATAATTTAATTCAGGCAAAAAAGCTGTTCTCTAAAATGAATCTAAAACAAAATTTAATGTAACTTCACTCACCTATTCGAGCAGCGTTAAAGTTAAAAAATGTCTAATCGACAGATTTGTTTTGAAAAATTCGTCTGAAAAACAAGAAACAATCAACTAAATAAAAGAATTATTTTAGTTACATTTTTTAATTTATCGTCTGCCAACTTTTTATCATAATCTTAGTTCTAAAACTAATGTTTGGTAAATAAATCCATCTATTCTACCGGATGTTTTACCAGTGCTTTAAAAGTAATGCTAGAGTGACTTTTTTTTTGCGCCAGGAGAGGGACATTTTTTTTGCGCCAGGAGAGGGACATTTTAATCAAAAAAGGCTGATATTTCTACCCGGAATTATATAGAAGGTAAATAATGGTATTTTTCTCTTTTATCCTCTTAACTCAATTACACACTGCAGGCAGAATTATTATTTTTATTTTATTTAGAACAGAAATGTTGGCCAGGAGAGGGACATCGAAAATGTTACATACCTCATTTTGAACTAAGGAAAAATAATACGAACAGCAGACACATTCTATAGACAAAATACTCTATGAGTCCAAAGAAGTGATGAGAATAAACAGTGTTACAGTACTGCAGATTCAAAATTCCTTCTTTTTGCCTTTAATAATTGAACCAATTTGTAGGCCAGGAGAGGGACATGCAATCTGGGGACAAACTTCAAAATGATGTACCTGATTATATAACCATTTAAATAAGCTAAAACAACACTATATTACACTCATAACTATACATAATTCAACACTACAAGTGGAATTTATGCAATGTTCACGTAAAATTTTAAAATAATTTATTTACATTTTAGAAACAGGGTGGGACACGCAAAAAAGGTGACTTTTTGGCTATTCAAAAATTTTTGTAGAAAAAAATAAATGAAAAATTGCTTTGATATGGATTGAATAACATCAGAATAAGTATTTCTAACAATTAAAAAAATAAAAAAACTTTCTAGGTCAAATCATTTTTGTGCTGTCCTACGGGGACATCATATTGTTCGGATGTTGGAGAATCACCCGTATGCTCAATGTAAATCATACCAAAAAAAAAAGCAAAAACCATGCACACTTGCATATGAATATATTAATTTCCCAAAAACCACTGGGGGAGTTGCCATTTCCCCCTCGACTCCTAAATGATAATCCTGGCTATAGATCAGCCCGAATACATTTGGAAATGCCGGCATAAAGGCCATCAAGCTTTCTTATAAAATGTAAAAATTTTTAAACTTATTTTGTGAAATTCTCATTTAAATATGATGTTTCTTTACAAACCAGAAAATCCAGAATAATAATCTTTCGCGATGATATTTTAAAAGCTACTGTGCATAAACCTGCGTGTGGTCTCGACAATATTAGACCTTAGTTGTTATACCTTCGAAATTTGACTAAAAACGCAATTTTTTCCGTTTTTCCTATTATTTGAACCGTAAACAACATTAATGATGACTGTCTTTAACGTTATTAATTGGGTTCCGTTTAATGAATTTCACATCCAGTCTTGTAAACAAACTATAATTTCTTTGATTGCTTCTGAAAAACACCTGACCGGCCTGTAATTAAGCGCCGACGACAGTGGAATCTGACGTATGCCGCATTTTCTGTCTCATTTGCTTTGACTTTTAGAAACAGCGCACAAAATATAATAGATGAATAATTTATTTTTGTAATTACCAGCACCCTAGTCAGCCTTTAATATCCGTTATGACGGAATTTTTCGCTTTGGTGATTAAAGGAACTCTTTTTGTTGGCTTTCTTTAATGACATTGAACGAAAAACATGTGCTCCCTATTATTTTCGTAATCCGATGCATTTTCAAATGCTTTTAACCTACCTTGGCATTGTCTATTGTTCGTTTTGAGTTGTCATTATGCAATCTCCTGGGCGAGACTCTCTCTCTCTTTTTGCTTTAGTTAAGTTACCGGTTTACACGTAACAAAACATTTTGTTCTGTAATTTCCTGCGCTTTTTCGGTTGTTCAGAGGAAAATTTCTAATGATTTGGTATCCGATTATTTACTAGCTCTGAACCAAGAAGCTGTTTAATTTTGAAATAGGGTAAGTGCTCCAGTAGTCGGCCAATCTCCAGTAGTCGGCCACATTGACATAAAATTCCTCATAAATAGTACATTTTTAATTCAAAATCAGATATGACGCATTCACACATTCATGTACCTATCCTCAATCATCGACCATAGGCAGTTAAGTTTTGGGTACTTTTTTTTGAATTAGTAATGAGTCATTTCATTTTGAATGGTGTGCCCGTCAGCCAAGATTGCGATTCTGCTTATTTTTCAGCTAAGATGATTCTGTGGCCGACTACTGGAGCATTTACTAGTGTTGACAACAGCTTGAATTTTAACATTTTTTTTTTTATTTCTAAAACAAGTAGGTGATTTACTATCAGAAAGGTTCATTCTAAAGTTTTACCTTGTTTTTATTGCTGTATTGATAGCTGAAAGTTCTAGGTTAGCCAAGATCAACAAAAGATCTCTTAAATGGCCGACTACTGGTGCTTTTACCCTATTCATGGAAAAGGATTTGGATGCTTTTCCTAATTGATTTTCCTAATTTTCCTCTGATGATATTGACGATATATTGATCAATGAAGAAAAAATAATTTTTATCTTCTTCCAATCATTCAACTCTAACATATCAAGTTTGAATTTTGAAACCCGTTATGTAATCATTTTCTAGCTTTCAAATATTCTTGAGATATTCCTACAGTTATATAAAGTCCTAAAATACAGCTAAGCCGAACTCAACAATTGAATAAGTTTTTAGTCACGTTATGAAAATCTCGTAGCTTATTAATGGCCAAGTTCAAGTGAAACACTATTGCAATCGCTTCGAGGCGATCGCAGTTGCAATCGCTACTGGAAGTCGAATTACGATAGAATCGCATCTCGTAGCGATTGTAACGTTTCACTTGAATCCAAATTTTGGAATTAGCGATTGCATTGGTGAGTTGCGATCGTCCGTGTTGAATTCCTGCCTAAATTGCCGTCTGATGTTTCAATACATTCAAATACTTTATAGTTCGGCGCAATGTTGGCAGTCGTCAAACTACAAAGAACAATTATTCACAAAATTGTGAACGAATAACTATGCTTCACAAGAAAAACTTATTTCTAGAGTTCTTGGTTCAAGTAACTCTGGTTTCTCTCGCTTGCAATACGTTTTGAAGTAGAGTCTTTCGAAAATGAATCTCAACAATTCCACAGACTATAGGGGAAAGTAAGGTAATGTCGCTCACTCAAATATCTCTAAACATAACTACTAGGGTGGGCCGAAAAATACTTTGTTTCTTATTTCGATGATGGGTAATGTGGACAAGGTGCCATTGGGGCAACAAAGTTCACATAAAAATTTTGAAATTTTTTGGTCAAATTTTTGATTTGCCGCAATTGCGTTGAAGTTTGGAAAAAATGTAGTTTTTTCGACATGTTTAGCAAATTATTAAAAGTTTTTTTTTTTTTCTATTTTCGATAACGGGTAGGGCAGAAAATGTGCCATTGAGGGTATAGAAATTCCATAAAAAATTTGGTCTGTGGTATAATTCCTTCCTTTTCCATTAATGCCTAGAAGATTTGGCAATTTCCTTTTTTTTTCTACGTTTGAAATTAAATTTTGTCCAAACGTTAAAATGCCGTTTTCGCCGTACTTATCTGAAATAACTACATTGTTTGTCGCATATAATGCATTTTTAGATGTTAGGGCCTAAAAAAAATTTTAAATAATATCCTAAAAATGCAAGAAACTGTATTTTTTCCAAAGTTCAATGCAATTGCGGTAGATCGAGAAATTGACCAAAAAATTTCAATTTTTTTTCTGTGCACTTTGCTCCCCCAAAAGCACCTTTTCCGCATTACCCATCATCGGAATAAAAAAAGTCATTTTCGGCCCACCCTAATAACTACTTAGAAAACCTGCGATCCGTACCCCTATATAGCAAAAATCGCTCTACGTGTCATTGTCGGAAGTTTTTAGGACCTCCTGTTATTAATTTGTAATTGTTTTTCTATAAAATTTGAGGACATGTTTCTTGAATGTTATTCTACACCAATATTTTCAGATTGTTTCATCTCTTAAAAAAAAGCGCCTTTAAGCTGTACGTGCACTCTTTCATTAATTTTTGTAGTGCTTGATTATACCAACCAGGCTTGGAGTCAATTACGAGAAAATGTATATCAGTTACGATATGATTACGAGCACGATAAATTGGAGATTACGATTACGATTACGATTACAGTCCTTTGTCAAATCGCAATTACGATTACAGGAACGATCAGGGGTGCCCACAGGGGGGGGGATTATGGCGCAAGTTGCGCCATCAAAATTTTTGGGGGGGATTTTTTAAAACTAATTTATTTATTTACTTATTTATTTAAATTATTTACGGGTTTTTTTTAATAAAAATTATTCATTAATTAATATTTTTAATTTAAATTAGTTCTTTTATTTCTTTATTATTATTATTTATTTATTTATTTTGTGTGTGAGTGTGCTTGGACTGTCTGGAAGAGAAAAAAAGTGATTCTGTTTTACGCATAATTAGTACTTTTAGAAAATTAATAATAAATAAATAAATAATATTTAAAAGAATAAATAAATAATATTTAAAAGAATAAATAAATAATATTTAAAAAAATAAATAAATATTTAAAAAAATAATATTTTAAAAAATAAATGAAATAAAAAAGACATGTATAGAAATAAAAATAAAAATCACAACAGGGTTGTGAAAAATTGGGGGGGGGGGGGAATTTGCGCCATTGAGCTTGGGGGGGGGGGATGGGCACCCCTGGGAACGATTAGATTATGTAAAAAATGTAATCGAGAGAGATTACGATTATTGTATGCCGATTGTGATTTCGATTATGCGATTACAGATTTGTGAGGTATCAGGAAAAATATAAATTTGCAAGTTGTAAATTGTCTACATGTAATCCCAATATTGTAATAATAAAATTCTCAAAAATAATATTCTCACGTGAAATTCCTATAAAATTCTTAAATAAAATTGCCATTGTAGAAACGTAAGTTAGAAGCTTTCACTTTCACCAAGTCAAGATTACAAGACTAAATTACGATAATTTAAATTTCGATTACAACTATAATTGCACAAGAAATTTTTGATTAAAACTACGATTACAGGATTACAAGTGTCCCATTTCCAAATTATGATTATAATTACGAATAAAAAATGTAATCGATTACGCAATCGGCGATTACTCCAAGCCTGGTACTAACTATTATGCCGGCATAAGAAAGAAACCCCTATCTCCAAGGGAAAAAAAATGTGCTGTGGTTCCCTTTTTTTTTTTTTTTTGTTTGTTTGTTTGTTCAAAGATATAGATATGAAAGAGATTAAAAATTTGTGCCTGCAGGGTTCTACGTATGAGCTAAACATAAAAAAAATCGCAATAGCATGTTTGGAAGTTAAAAATGTGTCTTCTAGTTTTTCCCAACATTGTTTTCCTTTAGAGGTATGGCTTTCTTTCTTATGACGGCAGTATTATGTATTGAAATTCAACATAGCGAAGAAGGTAATGGAACTGATGAGTATAGGACACCAGCTGAAATGAAGACATTGATGAGACGCAGCTGTCTGATGATGATGATCATCATCCAGATAATTTGCTTCTGATTAGATAGGATACGGAGCTTTGCTTTTGCTGAAAATTCAGTATAGATGGCGGAACTTGTTTTTGCCTCCACGATATGAGGAAAGAAAGTCTCATGTCGTGGTCATACCCGTATGTAATGGTGTGAATAATCTATCCAATTAATGTAACTTTTGTCGTATTTGAAAATCGTATCCAAACTTTGAGCGCAGTTACCCTGGCACGTTCGGCATTACCCTCCATCAATGGTGTAATTGAATAAACGATAAAAGAATCCTACGACTTTTTCGATATTAGTTCATTGCTGTACATTAGTTAAACTGTTCATTATGCTTTGGCATTATACTTCATTCAAAGAAATGATTTTTTTTTTTTTTTTGTAAATTTGATTAGCCATTCATGTTTTCCCTTACGTGAGTATCATTTCCCTACTTTTCCCTGCTTATTTAACCCCTGTGGATGTTGTTTTTCCTTTAGGCGCACATTTTAAAAGGCATTTAAGAAATAAATTCTACTAGCAGGACAGACTTTTTTTCCAGTTGACGATTTCTTACACTATTATGTGTGTGGGAAAAAAATGAACTTAAAAAAAAAATAGAAAACGTCTCCAACGTGTCAGAAAGTAAAATTTTGAGAGCTCAAATCTTTCTCTCATGAAAGCAAATGAAACGTCGCAAGTGAAAAACATAGCAAAAAACTATAATAATATCTTAATAATCTAAAAAGGCCTCTAAAATTTAGCTTAAAAAATAAATGAAAGAAAAAAAATAAATCTAAAAAATCATTAAAAATGGCCTTGAAAATGAAAGAAAAGAAAATGTTTTATCAAGTTTCGATTTTCTTATCATTAGCTTAACAGTAATAATTATAAATAAAGTTATCTTAAAAAAACAATTAGAAAAATCCTTTTAAAAATTCCCTTTGAATTGAGAAAAGAAAAGAAAGCTTCTAAAATATAATCAAAAATGGCCTTGAAATTAAAAAAAAAAAACCTTAAAAAGCTTCGTTTTTTTATTAGCTTAAAAATAATATTGACATAAATTGTAACTTTGTATTTAATTTTAGGTATATATTTATGAAACAAAACATTAATGTCATTAAATAATACTATTTTATTTTAAATTACCCTATTTTATTATTCTTTATTAATAAAATAAAAAAGTCAGAGGGGAATCGCAGTCAGTCATTTACCCTCCGACTCCACCGCCCCTAATTAAAAACCTTTAAAAACACTGCAAAAATTGAGCCATCACTTTTATAATTGCACTTTTCTTTTTTTCTGCATCTTATCTCCCTTCAATTCTCCCATCACGCGTATCACCTCCTTTTTCCTCATTTATGCGATAACAAGCTTTTAAAAGTGATTTTTTTTTCCAGTCATCACTAAAATGCAGGCTACCATTATTTTATCAAGCGTTTTAATGTCTCAAAACTGCTACAAAGTTTCGTGTGACTTATGTTTTTTGCTTTTAAGTGCATTTTCTACAACGCTCTTATCTCATTAGATGGAATGTCTCAAAGCTATTAAGTTTTATCTCGAGCCAGATGCATTACAAGTTCAATGAAAGATTTACATGAGTCATGTGATTAAGAACGGTCTATTTTTTCCATGTGCCATGCCCCCCTCCCCCCCCCTTTTTTTTGCAAAACACGGTAGGAATTATAACCTTGAACTTGATGGTCATTCCTTTGTTCTCTTTCTTCATTAATTAATTTTGTTTTGTATTCTGCCTTTCTTAATTTTATTTAATTACGTGATTTATTTCAGTTTTAAATTTTAAGATATATTGTTATTTGCTTAAGTTAAAATTTAAGATTTGAAGTTTTCGTACGATTTTTTTTTTTTTTTTTTTTGCCATTCTTTCTCGCTTTCAGAAACTTGGATTTCATTATTTGGCTTTTTTCCAAGTGAAATGTAGTCTTAAGAAAGTGAATTTGGCAGCCTCCCTTTCTTAGAAACGAATGTTCATATTGTTCGCAGACCGCATTAATTTTGTTCAGAATCTCGTTTTTTGATCCAAATAGTATGTTTTTCTATTATTCAAAATAGTATTTTGCTCTAATTATTATTATTATTTATATACTGTGAGGGTTTATCCTCTTTGAAATTAAACCTCTTGTTTTGACTTTTCTTAATTTAGCCTACGCTTATTTCATTTATTATTATTTTTTTAATTAATAAATTTTTGTGCAGTGTTAAAACTTAGTTCAGCTTTGTTCTCATTTTATAACAAAATTGATTTTATGTTATATAAGAAGGGTTCACACACCAAATCCACAAAGTGTTTCACTCATTTTCTTTTTGTATGAAATTGAAATTTCTGAAGAAAAGTTTTAAAAAAATCTGAGTGGTACCACGATTAAACTGAGTGCATATCTTTTTAAGTGGGCCGGTAAGAGTTATGAATTAACTTACTGTTTCTGGAAAAAGTAGTTATTCAAATAAAAAAGGTCGAATTCAATATAAAGAACCTTTATGCAGAATTATAATAACGGAGAATGGAAGGAAACACTTTTTACTGCACTCAATTTATCCTGAGCTTTTCCGGGAGCTTAGAATCCGGTGCTTGAAAAGTGTCAAACAAATTCTATGCACAAAACACATCGCGCTATATGGCTTCACTTCATTAAAGGAAGCCATGTAGCGCGGACAAAGCACGAGCAGGAGGCAAAGATGGAATGCCCAGTACTCTGACGACTTCAAATTCCAACGATGTATGGTGAGCCCCCCCCCCCCTTCCCCCGTCTTCGACCGTGTAACACGGAACAAATTATTTTTTTTACTTTTCGAAACTGGTGTAAAAGGGTTCTGAAAGGGGTAGTGAAGAACTTGAAGTTAAAGAGCTCAAAGATAGAGCTGACAAAAAAAAAAAAAAAAGCAATAGCGAAACCTAATGCTTAACCGTCCATTGAGGGGTAATATATATACATATATAAATGGAAACATACAGACAGTAGCGTACCTAGGAGTTCAGCTCCCGTGGTGAACTTAGGAAATCGCGCCCCACCCCCCTCATAGTTGCCTTGATGAGAACTCACGACAAGTCGGTGTGACTTCCCCAAAACAATACCTTATTCAGAAAATTTTGATTTTCCGGCCAATTTTAAGACAATATTGCAACTTCGATGTTCTTTTTTCTTTTTAAAAATGTTTTTAAGGATGCCCAATGTTCCTTTTCATTAGATGCTTCATTTTCCCTTCTAGCTCTTATTCTTACGAGTTTTTTTCTTTAATATTTTTCTACCATTATAATTTTAAAAAAAATCCGTAGCTTTTTTTTTTTTAATCGGTCAAAATGCCGCCCTCCCCCCTCATGTCTGCTGCGCCCGTGGCAAGAGCCACTCCTACCAACACCTATGTACGCCACTGCATTCAGAAGACAATTTCTAAAAGCAATTGTGCCAATATGTTTTTGCGTAAAGGATGCTATTTTCTAAAGCTGGTAATAACTGTCTTTTAAGCCTTAACGGAGGTGATAACGGAAATATTTTTCTAGAAGAGAAAGTACTAAAATTTAGTTCCTGTACAGAGACAGTGATTAATTTTATAGCTTAAAAACAGAAATAAGTTTTATTTCAAAAAGAAACATAACGATAAAACTCGATGACATTCTGCTTCCTTAGAAATAGTTTTCAGGATACTGTTTATTTGACTGAGTTCAAGAAGGTTGAATATTGTGTTGATAAAAAACTAGAAAATTGAAGAATCACATGTTTCAGAGAAAGGTCCACTGTGGTAAAAGGAAAGGAGAGTTTCAATGTTTTAGCTCTGGATCCTCCCCATTTTTGAACAAATTGAGATAAACAATTTTGTGCATTGTATTCAAGACTACACACTCTCAATCTATAATAATAACACACACAGTCATCAAACATTAAGATAATCATAAAATTCAGAAAAAAGCCCCAAATGCGTTAATTTTTCATAGTTCATTAAAGTTTGTATAAACGTAAAGACTGATACTTAAAAGTACTTAAGCAGAATTTTCAAACGAGCTCGTCCCCGCGTATCAATATCCAAAACTTGGATGTATTTTCTTATGTCAAATTTATTGAAAATTGAATTGACTTTTATTACATTTTCAGTACATAAAAAAGGCTTTTCCTCACTGTATGAAGCAAAACATTTCTCCTACTGAAAGAAGCCTTAACTATAGATACTAACGTCAAAATTTTTTATTTAAAATGCAATTATTTTCAATATATAATTAGTAAAAACAGTGATAAACGTTGAGATAATTATTTAAATTTCGAAAGAAGCTCCAACTGCCTGCCTTTTTCACATTGTCCTGGCAAAGATGAATGTTTTGTAAGTAAAAAAAAAATCTAAATGTGGAGATTCAGATATATTTGAGTACACGTGTGAAACTCTAAAACCTATTCATCGGTTTGAATAATTTGTTCCAAAAAGCTTCAAGTTATTGGTGAAAATATAACAATGAATCGTTTGTCTTTGTGTGGGTATTGATTATGGAGGAAAAAAACGTCACGTGGTACAAGTTTGCAAATACAATTGCATACACATTGCGGATTTCGGAATGCAAGAATACTTTTGTGCAAAAGTATTTTGCATAGCGTGACTCTGATAACTTGATCCATGATGACCTTGCCCAAGCTTACTTCTTTTTTGGAGTTAAAAGGGAGAGTGTTGGGCTGAGTGGAATCGGGCTACTTACTATCGTAGTACTTTTCCGAATGTAATCTAACTCAAATCCGGTACAATAACACGTCCCTTTTTCCACTGAACTTCCTAAAAACAGGTTAATACTGCCAAGATCATAGCTCAACTTAACAAAGCCACACTATAAGCTCAAAGCTAGTCTTACAAAAACGCATTTTCTATTTCTAAAAAAATGAATCTTTTCTGGCATTGTTACACGCTTGGTCGGTAGTGGTCTCTCGGGCGACTAGAAACTTAACAAGTCTCATTTTTTAACTTAAAATTTTACTGATTGCTCATATGCTTATTTAAAATGTTGTTGCAAACTCACGTTGTTTAAGGTTAGTGTTTATTTAAAAAGTAATGATAGATGATAGTGTTCTGGGAGTTAAATCCAACGTTTAAAATAGCTCGGAAACAAGCACTTATTTAGGTAGCCTAGAAACAATAGCAATCAGTGCTCACTGGATGAAAAACTTTGTAATAGTCTAGTCTAAAATACCATAACTAACAACTTCCATAACCTACGCATTGACATATGCAATAGAAAGAACGGCATATTACTGGATTCATTACCAACCAAAAATTAAACTTACTCTCTCGTTCAATAATAAGGTTGCAATGGTATCCTTTTGTTTCCGTTTTCTTTATCTTGTTGACTTGCATTTTCTTCCTCGGGTGCTTTTGCTAGTTCTACTTGCATCTCGAAACATACAGTCTGCACATCTATATAGGTTAGTACACATCTATATAGGGGCGTATATGAAGTACACAAGTCTATATAGGGGCTAACTCTGAAACGGGAGCTTGCCTTTTGTTTTTCAGTTTGTGTATTGCAACGTTGTGTTTCTTACATTCAGAAGAAAAATAGTTTGAAAAATAACTACAGCTATTGTAAAAGATGCAGTAAACGCTCATTAATCCGAATCCTATTTAACCGGACTTCACTTAATCCGGACAGCCATTTAGACGTACACAAGGCAGGGACGTCATTTCAAGTTTTTCCAGGGGGGCGCAAAGGGTCCAAAAACAATGCAATTTCATCGGAAAACATAAAAAACCACGCCCAATTATATATAAATACATTGATTTCTCAAAGTCAGGGGGAGGCAATTGGCCCCCCCCCCTGCCCCCCCCCCTAAATGACGGGCCTGACACAAGGTGAGCGAGCGCAATTATGTATTTTTGTAGGCCGTATTTTGTATTTTTGCAATTGTCTCTTATGCAGTTTTGTATTACATTCTTTTGAATTCAAAAATAAGTTTTACTGTGCTTCAGGACCATAACGAGGATTTTGTTTCGGGGATTGTTTAAAAAAAATATTTCTGGTGAAATCTAATTAAAAAATATAATTTGATTTCATTCGTATATTCTATTAGTTTTGAAGCAGTAGTTTATTTAAATGATCGGGGCTGCGTTAAGGGCATGAGCATTAACAAATGTAAAAGACGACGCACCTGTTAAACAAAAACAAGTCTAATGGGTACACACTGCATTACCCCTGTTAAATACTCGATGATCTTTTAATAACTCAAAACAACAGATGCTTGTACTAATGTATACGTATTCAAATAGACACACCTCTTAAATAATATTTTTCGGCACTTTTAAAATAGATTTAAAATGAGTTTCGTTATATAAAATTAAAAGAATTTGGATGCTTTTGTTAACGTCAGTTACTCAAAATCTGAAGGAAAACGGTATAAAGTGGCAGCCGATGATATGAATCATGTTTGTTCTAAACAGTTCTGATTCAGTAAAGCGGCTCATTCAATAAAATGACTAATTCATTAAAGCGAGATTTGTTCTGTTCTTGACGATTTGATTCATTAAAGCGTTGGAATCTATTAACTACTGATTCAATTAAACGGCGCCCACTGTGTGTATTGTTTTATAAGAAATGATGTTCGCAATAACTACAGAACATATAAATTCTGCAGATAAATCACTGAGATTGTGCAACTCTTCAATAATAATAATTTTATCTTTTAAATGAAACTCAGAAAAAAGAATAAAATGGAAATAACTTTTTCAGCAAAAAATGTGTTGTGAAAATCATTTTTTAGAATAGTATCGAGAAATTTTGGAGGGGTTTGAACCTTAAAAACCCACCCTTTAAATACAGACCTGCTGTGTTCAGTAGTTTATGTACCTTGTTTGTTTAACCTTGCTTTCATTAATTGTGACGACGTGGATTCTCTATTTTTCCGATTTAATGAGGTTTTTCTGTAATTTAAAAAACAAATAGTTCAATGAAACGTTGCTTGAAAACATGAGAATATGGCAATTAAAAGCAATCTTTAAAGAGAAAAATTCGATGTCCATTAGTGTTCAAAAGAAGAAATTTCATACGATATCTCTTGAAAATAAACTTTTGTACTTCTTGTTTTGTGTTGTTTTCTTCTCTTCAAAATAAAACATATTCAGCGAAGTTTGGTTATTTGTCTGCGACGCGCCACTGCTTTTTGTAAACAAGTTTCTTATTATGCATGGTTTGCTTTTGTTTGGAAACAAGTGAAATTAGTAAACTCTCGTATTTATTCCATTCACTTTTCTGGTCTAAAAACTAAAAGTAAATTTGCCTGTCGCAAGTACAATGCTCGAAGTTTGTATTGAAAGTTTGATGAAAATATGCAAGTGAAATAAATGCCGTTGAAACAGTTTTGAAAAATAATGATTGATGTTCATCCGCGTTGGAAGTCTCAAGGTTTTCTGGTCAAAATTTAATGCCATTGTCGAGTAAAACAGCTGTTTTTTTACAACATGAGTATAACTCTGGGTGATGAAAGTTTTTGCTTTATATTGCGTTTACGGAAAAGATAGACTACACGTACAATGTACATGGGCCATTCGCCAGAAAAGTTATTTTACATTCCAAACTTCTCAATTTTTCTACTTTTCACAGGAGCTGAAGTTCAACATTTTTTTAGAAAGACGAGATATGAATTTTTGTTAAACTGCTAACGTTCACAAAACATCTTCATTAATTTTAAAGATGTGGAAGCTTAAATTTGTAAATTCGACAAATTTTACGAACGCATTTCCCATCCTAGTTTTCTTTGATTTTGATTCATGAATCAGTTAAAATTGAGGACATTTAGTGCTGATTTTTTATGGAAGGATTTCATGCAATTGATTTTTACAATCAACATTGCTTTAAGAACCGGGACAGGCAAAACTGCGCTTTTTCATTAGCACACAAATCATTCATAAGCAAAAATACCCTTTCTATGGTTGTAAAGGGCTGGGAAAACATATGTTCAATAAATCTGCATGATTTAATTTATTAGCGTGAAAATGCTTGAACATCTCCGCTCATCCTCTTTCGGTGGAAACATTCACAGTGTTTCAAAAAACGGGACATTTCATCATGTGCGAATACAGTGGGATAGGTTACCTGAAAACTAAATCTTTCAATAAAAGCCTGCTTACGGTTTTAACTTCGCACATGTTTTTCTAAAAACTGCGCAGTCACTTTAACCCAGACTTCGTAATTGTCCTGATATTCCTGATATTGCCGATAAAAAAAATTCTGTCCTGTTTTTCAGTTTTTTGTTCTGATATTCCTGTTTTTTTTTAATTAATTTTAGGATTCCCAACAAGCTTTCAGTTGGTCCGTAGGAGTAAATGGACCTACATTCTTTAATAAAAGGACCTTCATCTTAAGTTTTAAAGGTAAAATGAACGATGCGCTGATTAATCGGTGGTAATCAGCCGCTATGCCGATTAACTTATCGCCCAAATTTAGCCTTTTAAAAGGATGAAAAGTTATTTTTATGTTAAAATTTTCTTATGAGCTTAGAACAAGTAACAGTTGAAAGCCCTGCCAATCGCATTGATTTTTTTATGCCAATGTTTCCCGTAAAAACATAGAACCACGCACCCATAAACTTGATCTTGAGTACATCATTTGTAATGTGTCGTAAGTCTTATACCACTCTGTTCCTCACTGCTTCTGTTATGCTTAAGTGCTCAATTATTGGTCAGACTACCTTATAATAAAAAAAGAGTACAAACACATAAATGCCTTAATTTTACTTTTAATTTCTATAGTTATTCCCACACTGCTTGCTTTATTGGTTTAAAAATAATCTTGTCCTTGGAGATTCATTTGCATGATGGTTTTCATATATTTAAATTTAGGAGCAAATTTTCCGAGTGGAATGGTTGTATATCATCCGTTGCATATTCCGATTACCAAACTGTCTCTTCGAAAGGTTTAATAATTATATTTAAATCGCTAGGAGTCGTTCAAGGTTTCATTACTCCACCAGAAGGGAAGTTCACGGAGAATCGTCTTATTCTGAAGGTCAGTAATAAATGCGCTTTCTTTGGGCGATGATGCAAATGAGTTGCACGTGTTTGTGTCTCGAGGTGGGGTTACTGCCGACTTAGGACACCGATTATTTTTATTTTTGTATTTATTTTTTTCCTTTTTTCTGTCCCGCCTTTGCATGAGCTATTGATATTAAATTGCGATGCCACATCGAAGACCTATTATTCGGGTTAAAAGATGTTTATTCATCGAGTGTGCCTCTCTCACTGCTGCTACCGCAAAGAGATGCCTAGAGACTTTTCGGAAATGGTTTATGTAATTTGGGTTGATGAGAAGAGATAGTTGACTTTTTTTTCCTGGAAGTTTTTGGATTCTTGTAGGCTACAGTAAGGACTTTTGCCATTGTTTAATTTTTGCAAGTCATTGTTTAATTTTTGCACTCAAAACATTCATAGATCAACCGAGCTGGTGACAGTTGTCTTCTCACTGAATCCAGTGCGAAATTAATCTTACTGAAGTTGAGATTAATTTCATGCTGGGTAATGTTTAAACCATTGTTTTCGAAAAGTCAGTGTCGTGCCATTTCCAAAAAAAAAAAAGGGGGTGGGGATTATTGAGGAAAACTGTGTTCACATTTTGATTTAGGGGGTTAAGAATTTGCAAGAATGGAATTTTGAAGGATTTTTTTTTTTTTTTTTTTTTTTTTGTAGTGCAATGTTATCTGTGTCCACTAGAATGTTTTAGACAGTGACCAGTAGTGTATTTTATTTAGTCTTCAAAGTAACACCTTTAGCTGCCAGGTGGCGAACGGCGGGTGATTATTTTCAGGTGTAATTCAACTCATTCCCATAATTGTGATAAAAACCACTTAAAAAAACAGTAATAACTATACCTTCTCCTGAAATTGGTACTGTGAGTGATTGTGCAATCGCATTATAATATAGTGTTAAGAGCTGAGTATACTGAATTGAAAAAAGAAAAAAACATATGTGAATTCCTGAGCATCAAATAATACCTGTACCAAATTTGGTAAAGATCCGAACTAAACTATGGAATTGTGTAAATACACATGCACATACACCCACACACATCCATTTATATATATATATATATATATATATATATATATATATATATATATATATATATATATATATATATATATATATATATATATATATATATATATATATATATATATATATATATATATATATATATTATTCCATATTTAATAATTCATTGACCCCTCATATAACTATATGTTAACATTTTTAGCAATCTAAATGTAATTATAGAGTATTTTCCAAGCAATACAGCACACCACTGTAAATGCATCTGTGTCATTTTTTTCTCCACTTAGTTCCGTCTTCTCACATGCAAATTTCTTCACAAAATCTTTTCCTAAAAGTTTTTTTTTTTTTTTTTTTCTCATTTTACCAAATCATCAATCTAAACTCAAGCTGACCCGACTCACACCCCAGAGGCATCCCTTATACATTTGCACGCGCTTTCAACGCGGCTCTGTTTACTTCGTTACGATGCGAGAAACACGAAAAACAAGAAGGAAAACCGAAAAGCGTAAGTCATTTGTCGATGCGCCTAACTGGAACAGCGGGGATGAGCGCCTGTTGATGAAATGACCTAAATGCCTTGAAAAACGGCTCCGAATGTTGTTGTAGGCTCCACTTTAATCCCGCTGCATCTCTTTGACGCTCATTCATATTCGTTTTCTTGTTCCACTTTGAGGTGTTACTGTAATTTTCGAACACGTGTAAGAGCTTCTGAATCGGCTTACCGAATTCAATTCGTTTAGATTCGCACAAACGATGGGGGATTTGGTAGATTACATTAGCTTGTGAAAAGAATAGCGGAAAAGAGTACCGCTGATTCTATGGGTAGAAAGGGTCTGTTGAGTTAATTTGCTTATCTTACACGAGATCGTTTAGCTATCGACTGCTGGTAAATAGACTGCTGAAATTCTGAAGTTGTTATTTAGCGTTGTCTTTTGATCGATTTTTTTTGCAATTAGTTGAGCTTCATCAGCTCGTGGTTTTTAATTTGAACTAATGTCTTAAATTCGCAACACCGCCCACTCGGTTTATTCTATCAAGTTTGTTGCATGTTACTGCCTTAGCCCTGGCTTAGGGGTGGTAACTTACTGCTTTATACCCGTCGCTCTGCCTTAAATTTAAAAGTTGTACCGCACCACTGCACTGTGCGGTCTATCGACGGTGTTCTGATTTTGCATTAGCTACCAGGTTGTTTTTTTTTTTGGCTCTCTTTGCTTCTTTAAGAGGTTTTCTGCCTACAGCCCGGTTTACTACCTATTCCAGGCTGGCGAGTTCCAATAAGCACGAAACTGCAGTCCTTTGATGGAATAAACCGAGTTGACGGTGGTTTCATGTATCTGCCTTAGCCCTGGCTTAAGGATGGTAACTTACTGCTTTGTTAATGTTTTAAATTTTCGCAGTAAACACGTAATTAGAATCTAGTTGCTCTATGATTAAATCTGGTGCATGAGAGCACTGCTACGTATATAGTATACAAAAAACTTCAATTATAAACGAATTTTAAGAATTTCCTGCTTCCCAAAAAACACCAACAGGTTAATCGAAGCAAAAAGTTTATATAAAACGTCATGACTGAAGTTTTATAATTTTTAAAAAATCCCAAGAGGATTTAAATTTTGAGCCACAAAATTGTTCTTTTGTACACGTTGGGGAGAATTTTGACAGTATCCCCTCCCCTTTTAGTTAAACCTATTTGTTGAACATGCGTGACTTGATACTTTTATTTTCGAGTTAGACCTTGCAACGTCGGGCAATGTAGGTAATAAATAATAAACTTTTAACAATTTTGTCTAATTACAGTGCTGTAAAAAAGCACCGCACTTTTAACATTCATTGAAATTTTTTTATAAATGTATGTCAATAACAAAATCGATCTTTAATAACCTCTTTCCCTTTCTTTGCTTGTTTTCAGTAGAGAATTATTCACGCTCTCTGGGCATCATAATAGCAATGAATAAGTCTCTAATGAAGCTTAGACAATCGTAAATTATCTCATTGAATATTAGCAATTTTCGATAAGATTCAGCATCGTAAATAATTGGATAAAGGTTAGTTGCTCCGACTTCTCAAGGTCAGAATAGACAATTGTGACAAATCTAGCCTTGGAATTTCTTGCCAAGATTTGAACGCAGGACCATGCGTTGCTTTTGTGGATAATGTCAGTTATCGCTATGGACACTTTATTTAAACGGCTCTTTTCGCTCGAGATATTCTGCGGCAAGCTACCGTTAAATAGCTCAAGGAAATGAGACGGATTAACTGAATTTGAATATCATCTCACATCCAATTCAATATCGCCTGAAATGTTTTCATTTTTTGATTTTATGGCAGGTTTGCAGTGATAACATGTTGGGTTTTGAAATAAAACACAGTTAAACTTAATTATTAGATTCGAGTTTAATTAAATTTTAGCCAAAAGTCTAACATGTTAGTTCTGAAATACCGTTAAATCAGAAATTGAAAAAAATTGCTTTTCCGGTGGTATTGAACTGGATGTACGCGGCTTTCTTTGCTCGAGAGTTTTCGGCAAACTACCGTTAAATAGCTCAAGGAAATAAGAATTAACGTTACTTGAATATCATAATGAGACTGTAAGGTTGAAGAGTTTGAATATATTATGAGTGAAAGCGCTGCATGGGGGGGGGGGGGTGTCTCTTAACTTCTCAGTAAAATTTAAAGAGCCATCACGTTCAGAAACAAAATAATCCAATGTCATATTCAGTTCGCTTTTAAAACCGAATTTCTTTATTGCTCTTTATTCATTTGTACTTCATGTAACAATAAAGCGTGTCTGTTTAGTGTGTGCTTGAGAAGTTTTTTCTTTCGTTATCTTTTCTAATGTGGGTATAACTGGAAAGTTGACTAAGTACACATTAGACGTGTTCGTTAATGAGTTTATGTAAATATGACCTGCATTTTGTAAAAAGTGAATAACAGTTGCTAAAAAGTTTCTATTTAATTACTTGATCGTACTACCTGGAGTATGGAGTATAATACTGTTTTGTTGTTTCGCTTTACGCGTCAAAATAATTTTTGTGTTAGCTGCTGTTTTCAACGATTTCGAAATCAAACACTAACAGATTTGCATTTATAAATGTCTCATTCATATTCCAGTTATAAATGAGTCGCATTTCTAAGTCATTTTGTATTTTAATTGATTTTTTATAGTCAAATATTATGAAAATAGTCATGTTTGTTGGCAAACCTTTCCGTGTAATTTAGATTCTTTATTTAAGCCTGACCTTATTCAAGGTAAAATTTAGTAAAAGTAAAGAAATATATTCTCCAAGGGTTTTGAATAGGAAAAATAGCAGATTATGCCTATAACTCGTTGAGTTTCACACTGTGAATAAGAAAACTGGTAGTAAGCCTGACGTTTGGATCAACTAAAAAAAAGCTGTATTAATAGCAATCTGTAAAAAAGGTCCGCCATTTAATTGAACCAGACGGGGTCAATTTTCTCCACTCTTTCACTCTTTTCCTTAAATTAATGTTTTAACGCATAAGTGGGCGTAGTTTTTTAGTCGATAAAATTTGCAGTGGGTGTGCACCCTTTGCACCCCCCCGGTCTTGGAAAAATTTTAAATGACATACCTTCGGTAAACGAAACTGGCTCTTCAAATATTGTAATTCAAACTTGATGAATGTAACTAGGAAAAAAAATCCGTGAACATTGTGAAAATAAAAAAGAAATAAAAAAAATCTCGACAGAAAAAAAAATTGCATCATAGTTTCAGTCATGGGTGCGGCGAGGGGAGAACTGAAATAATCTCTTAGAACCCTCCATAGATTTAAGTCAGATTGCTTATCTCAGTATTTTAATATGTATCGAGTTCAGATGCTGTTGTAGCAAATGAGAATTAACTTAGCACTTTTCCGTTTATGATCTGAGAAAAATAGTAAAATAAATGATAGCAACTTGTAAACTTTCTGAGTTGTTGCGCTTTTGAATCACCGTACAACAGTCACTGTATGTTCAGAAAAACAACTTAAAAGTTTATAAACATGCAGGAGAAGAATATTAAAAATAATGCAGCATAGTTCTTGTGTCATGTATCTCTTTTATTCTCATTGCAAAAAAGTTCATGTCCAGTGAAGTTTGAAAAGTATTTTTCATTCAACTGTTTCATCCCATTTTCCAAAAGCAATTCCTCTTAACTCCCAAAATAATAAGTTTCGTAACTCACGAATGGAATCTTTGGGGCTGTCCGTAAATGATGTCATACTTATTTCAATAAAGTCGACCCTCTTGCCCCTTAGGTGCAAAATGTCACATTTCTCCTTACCCCCTCCCTTCTTTTTATCAACTTGTCCCAAATCGCACTGTTTTTCTGAAGCACATTGTGATAAAAAATGTGTGGTGTTCAATTTCGCGAACGCCCTGCCAACTTCAAAGCATGACATCATTTGTGGACGACCCCTTAGGGTAGCTCTCAACAGAATACGTGTGGGGCTCTGCTTTAACTCGCTGGAGTTAGGTCAGTGATATGCCATAAAGTAAAAACAATTTTTTACAAAAAACAATCATAGACCTTACCCCAATGCCTTAATTTGCTTTTCTTTTTTGTCTTTTTCACCTGAAGTTTTCAACCGAGGCCTGAAATTATTTTCAGCCGAGCTCCATTTCGATTCAACAAATGAAAAAATATCAACCGCGCAAGACTTTTTTTTCAATCTGCCGTTTGCTATTTGTTTTGGTTTTGCTTAAAAAAGGAAGACCGATTGCACCAGTGGGATTTCGTTTTTAATTAAACTTTGGTTGCATTCGAGATGACTGACTTCCAAGCTTCACCTTCAAGAAATGGAACGACGTGGTGGGTCTGCAGGTTCGAAACGGTAGCATTTTGAACAAAAGGATTGTCTTTGTCTTACTGGAAAGACGCAGCATTCTTTTTTCCATCCCCTGTTGTAGTGAACATTTTCGGTTGGTTGGTAGGTTTTCTGGCACAAGAGCCTTCTGCCTATACTGCGCCAAGCAATGATACTGTTAGGTTTTTTTAAAAAACGAAGAGATGTCAAAGCTAAAATTACTTCAAGTACAACACCCATAAAATTTTTAAAAATTAAAAAGTATTTTTAAAACATGCACATACATGAAGTTTACAATTTTAAAAAATCAGGCGAAAGAAAGAACTGACAAATCATTTTGAGTAAAACCAGAAGCACATGACATTACAAAGACGAAACTAACAAGGAGACTGAGATAAAAACACTAAATTGAGGACATAAAGCCAATCTAGAGGACCAAATTAGGATGGGGCGTGTCCTCTAGTAACTCCGTCAAAGATGGATAAAAGTGATTAAAACATTTAAAACGTATACGATTAAAATTTGGGCAGTTGCATAAAATATGCAGCATTTCTGATTGACATTGCATTTAAAATACATGCAGGAACTGGTTCGTGGCAAAGAAAGTATTTAAGCGTGAATCTGGTACGTCCGATTATGAATACGGGTTATTATGATTTGTTCCCTTCTCTTAATATTTAAGGTTTGAAAACTTTTGTGAAGAGCTGGATGGAGTGTAGTTTGTTTTGTGTTTCTCCATTCCAGTCAAGCTGTCAAGAGTTGTTCAGACTGTTTGCAATGCAATTTTTCGTGTCTTCAATAGGTACAAGATCTTCGACATGGGTACTTGCTGCCTTGGCAGAACATTTTCGGACCACTCTCCTTCTGCTATCTTAAACAATTTGTTTGCTTGTAACCAGAGCTTAATTTACATGGCGGCTCACCGCAATTTGGCTCTTGTACCATTTTGTTTACAATGTATTTATACATATTAAACGAAATTACGACAACTAACGGAAAACTGATTTCGCACTATTTACGCATGAATATAAATCTCTGAAGAATATAGGGCTCCTGCACTTTTTGAAACTCTTAGAAGCCGTGGTACACTTTGAAGATTCAAAATTTCCTAGCGGTATCCTAGTCAATGTGTGATATCTCCATTTTATATACATCAATTGATTAATTAATACAGTTAAACCCCGCTATAATGAACCTGGGGTAAAGAGAACACTCGGTTGAAGTGAACTTTTTATTGGCCCGTTTAAATTCCAATTTCCCTAATGCTTCTATTTTATACTTGTGGTGGACATCGAAGAAATCAGTTAGTTTGTAGTGGATTCAAATTTAATTTCCAAATTTTCTTTTTCAATTATCATCCCCACTGTAGGGGATCGAAAAGGCGAAGCATTAGTACCAATACTACTAAAACTGGATAACTGAAAAAGCATCGTGTGGACATTTTTCCACGGGACGTTACTTAGCAAGCACTTCAAATCGTTCGATGATGAAATATGCTCTTCCGGTGTTTCTACAGATTGGGGAATACTTGAAATTCAGCAAAAGTACAAGGCTGAAGAAAAAAATAGATGATTTTCAAAGAGAACATATAATGAGTGATTTTTTCAAAAAAAAATGTAAGCCAGTAGTATCAAAAGTTGGATTATTTACGAATTGTTGATAAGAAAATTGATGATCTCTATTTAAAATCGAACTGCAATCAGCCGAAAATCACTCGTTTTTCTATAGAATGCAAAGAGCAATCAAATTTCGGCAAATAATATATTTTTTCTTTTTTAGTGCTTCCTTTTATTTACTTAGTTGAAAACTTATCAATTTATTTCCTATCACGGCCACTATTTCCACATGTGAAGGAAATTTTTCTTCGAAAAAGTTGTGGATGTAGTGGACCATCGGGTTTTGTGAATTTATTGCTGGGTCCGCAGACAGTTCACTATAATGGGGGGTTCGACTCGATATGTACAGTAAACTCCCGATTATCCGCGGAATAGGGTGGTACGGTAATCGCGAATAATCCGAAAATAGGTGAAAAACAATACAAATCCGTTATTAGCATTTACATCCATTGCTGCGGAGTCGGAATCTGTCATTTTTCCTCAGAGTCTAACTCTCAGAGCTGTGTCCAGAGTCGGAGTCGAACTGATTAGGGGGTAAAGGAGTCAGTGTCGGAATCGAAGGCTCTAAAATTACTGAAGTTGGTCATTTTCAATCCCCCTCCGCTACTCTGTTTTCACCTGTAACTATTCCTATACATTTTTTTCTTGTGCCATTTGCGCTTTAAATACGATTCCTTAAGTTGTATGCTACATGTTAACATTTAGAAGTATATCTATTATAATGACTGCGTTTTCAACTGTGTTTATTTTTTAAGGGTGTCTAGTCTAATCAAACGAACCTAATTTGAACCGTTGATTTAAGGAAAAAAAAAGTTTAAGCTCTACGAGGATGAATTGGAAAAATTTAGCAGCTGACTTCTTAAAGTTTACCGGCTTTTTTTTTTTTTTTTGTCTCATCTAACGCGCCGGCGCTTTTTTATGAGTGGACAAATTGAAAAATGTCTTCTTCATAAAAGAAGACACAAGCTGCTTTCTGGTATGCAGTGAAAAATACAAATCGGGAATAACAGTGCGGAGGATGTTTCGAACAGTTTATAAAAGAAGTACATCTCAAGATAAATATAAAAAAATATTTACACTATTATTACGGATTTTTCTTCTGCATTACATACCAGAGAATACCTTATCTTCTCTTATGGGGACGCCATTTTTCCCTTTGTCCCCTTATAAAAAGGGCAGAAGTGTAAGACGGGATTTAAAAAAAAATAATAGTAATAATAATTTTAAAAAAAAACCAAAAAATAAATTGACGGGAAACTTTAAGAATTCAACTGCCAAATTTTGCCAATATCACCCTCGTAACGCTTAAATATTTTTTAATGGACTGTTCCGTACGTTTGATTCGGACACCCTATAATTTCTTTCGTTCCAACATTAATATTTACATTCAAAAACTTTATCTTTTATATTTTACGCTATCAATACTTGATTTTAGTAAACTTCCTGTAAAGAAATTTTAATTTATTATTTTTTGCATAATTGTTGATAAAAAATGTTTGCATGCAAAGCTATGAAATAAAAAATATTTCTAGAGTAAAAGCGTAAGGCAATATAAGATAAGTTATGTGATTTTTTAAAAACTTGAATAAATGATTTCGAACCTTGAAAACGCTTTGTTTCTATGGCACGAAGTTCCAGTTATGTTAATTATAAACCCGCGTAATTGTCCGCATGTACGCTCGTTGTTAACACGTGATCGACACATCTCTGATGATCCTTGTTAGTTATGCTGCCAAGAATTTTCTTTGTTCTTCCGCCCTCTAATAAGTTACTACGTTAAGCCCTTTTTAGGAAGAAATATTTTACTCTCTTAACTTTCGGATTTTTTCATTCATTGTTATTATAATTTTAAAGATATTATTGCCAAGATTTTCTACGAATAATAAAATAATAAAACAGCAGATTATTTTTTAAATAATAACAAAAGGGAATTTCTGAAAAGGTGTGTAAATAGTTATAGACATTTAAAAAAATGTGTGTGTGTATTGCGGCAGGAATAGTTTTTTTAAAGAAATGTTTTAAAATACTTTTTATTTATATCCTGCAGTCCTGTAAAATAGAAATGTGTTAACTTCAGGATTAAATGTAATAAATCATCCGTATTTAGTTAATTATTCTGATACTGTTCCTCTTTTCAATTTTTAAATATTTTCTTTTAAACAATCGAGAATTCTTATTGATTTCTGTTTACCGTTGTTTAGCGAAATCTCCTTTTATTTATTTTATGTTATATATTCGTGATTAGTAGACAACGAGTCACGTGATCCATTATCATTAAGTGACGAAAAAAATACATGAAAGCTACCTTATTACTTATAACAATCATGTATGTAATAATAAATATTGCCTGCTTCTTGTCTTAGCTTATAAATATACACTGGTTATTTTATTTATTTCCTTTTCTTTATTTCGTTCTTTTTTCTATCGGATTGGATATTCCTTGTGCTAGTAATTATTTCTGCATAATTGTGAAATGTTAGTTAGCTTTAAACGCTTAGGTGAGGTAATTGTGCCTGAAATGCTCAACTGATTTCATTTGGAATGTTTTCATTTTGTCTGCTTTGAATTTAATCTTTGGTTATTTAATTTAATTTTTTTAAGTATTATTATTTTTTTAATGATTATCTTTTTAATGTTACAATCACGCACATTTCTTGTTGCATAGACAATTATATTTTGTATTATTGATTCATGTAGTATTGTATAACTTTTTTTGAAGATTGCGATTAATTAGTGCATCTTTTGTATTTAGTATAAATAAAAAAAACCCCTGAAAAATAGATCGAAATTAATGCAAAAATTATATTTTTAGAATGGATTAATCATCTATAAAGCATAGAAATTCAGTTTTTTACTTTAAAAAACGCAGCTTTAAACTCATTCAAAATTTGGAATTTAGTAATAATTTTAAGATAATTCTGTACCTGGGAAGCAAAGGGTACTGTGTCTTTTTTTTTTTATTTTTATTCAGGGTGTAAGCACCGTCTTACTCAACTTCTTATAATGTGTTCAGAGGTATGAAGCACTAAGATTTTTATGAACAAATTTTCATTTTATAACCTCATAAAATACAACCCAGTAATTTAGAGCATCCTCAAAGGAAAAACTTCAAACTCATCTCCTGGCTAACTTTGTTTTTGCGACTTATTGTTCTTTGCCTTCCAGGTTTTGAATTTTATTTATTAAAATCCTCCTGAATAAACATTAAAAGAAATTGAAGTAAGAGAACTCCAGACTTATATTCATTCACACTTTAATCTCCTAAACAGTTTTTTCAGCCTTCTCAAATATATTTTCTTATGTCATATTGTCTGAAAATTTATATATTGATGGATACACTTGCTGGCTTTATCTTTTTATTTTGCTCTTAAAAATTTACAAGTTTGGATGTTAATATAAATAGCGGAGAAGGAGTTAGTTAAATCCTCATCTTCATCTAAAATTCTCCTAATTTATCCGAGAGTTTTATACAATCAATATTTATCCCGTGATAAGATGTTCTTTCAAGGTTTTTTCCTCTTATAAGCCAGTGAACTCGCGTGTTTTGGTGGAGGTACAGGTAACGATTCATTTCGTTCATCGAAATTATTACGTCTGTAGTGGTCTTGTAATCTAAAGAATTGTTTCGTCTACGCATTTCACTTTGAAGGATGAAATTTTGTCGGCATACTGGGAATGAAACATGAGTCTTAAAATCCGTGATGTAGTTAGGAAAAAAATGGGAAAACGTACCTTTTTATAAGATAGATGTTAGAATTGACGATTTTTTGTCAGGCCAGAAAAGGTCAGTTAAAATTATTTAGGGCTGCTGTAATTCAAAAAGCAGACATTTGTTTATTTTAAAATGGTAGTTAGCAACCCAACTTATTTTAATTTTTTTACAGTCAAACCTCGATATCTCGAATTCGAAGGGAGCAGTAAAAAAATTCGAGTTATCAAAAATTCGAGTTATCGAAATTCCTTGATTAGTGGGCAAAGGGATGGGGTGCTGCGAGTATATGCGAAAAAACAGTGCATGTATCTTTGAAAGTATAAATTAAACACTTACTTTTTCATTTCTTCATTAAAAAAAAAAAAAAAAAAAAAACCACAGAACCAATGCTGGTTTGCTTTAAATTCAAGTCCTTTTCAAGTCCTTAACTGAGAAAGTATTCTAAAAGTATCTTTGTCTTACCTGAAAGAGATTTAATAAATCTTCGGAACACATAAGTAGCGGATCAGGCTTCTTTGCTTTTTGGTTTTTCATAAGTTTTGCAGACTTCTTCTGCATTCTCTTCAGAAATTGGAACGCAGCGGGAATTTAAGACAGAATTTTGTGTTCTCCCCCCCTCCCCTGACCACACACTGCAACTTCTTCATCAACTTTTAAAAAGTCTTGAAATTCCATTTCGATTTATCAGTTAAGAAATCCGTCCCCTATCTCTCCTTATTTAGTCCTTTCAATTCCATCATTTATGTCACATACGGTGGAATGCTCTTCATTCTCCAACGAACCCATCTTTCTTAAAGCAATACTAATCGGTAAGGAAGTGACATCTGAATTACTTGCCCATAAAATAAAATGGAAACAAAACATGCACGGTTACACACATTTTGGGATAAGGAAAGAGAAAATGCAATCCGATCGGAAATAAAATATTTCGAGTTATCGAGGGCTTAAAACTGGAAATTTCGACTTAACAAGGTAATTTTAGCATTGACAATATAGGATGCACGAAGGGTAAGAAAAATTCTTCGAGATATCGAAAAATTCGAGTTATCAAGGTTCGAGTTATCGAGGTTCGACTGTATATATAATTGTTGAATTGGGCTGCTACTACCTGATAAAATTATCAAGCAGTGTCTTAGTGCATTTCGTTACTTTTCATTCATCGTAACCATGGCCAGATATTTCAGTGGCGATTTGCTAATAAGGAATTAATCTTTGAGAATTTTCTGTTAAATGTGTTACTTAGTAAGGTAAGATCACTATTAACTGACACCCGTACCTGATATTTGACGCTATATTAGTAAGTGATACTTATAGAGAAAAAATAGTATGAGAAATGATGAAATTGTATTAAAATTATAAAATTATAACATGGCGTTTAAATATGAAGAGAAGAGTTCGAAAACCAATTGTTTTCTATGCTTTTACCAAAGGAGATGACTGGCTTTTGGACTCATTGAGTCATGTGTGAAACTTACCTATCTGCTTATTCTTAGCTGATCTTTTGCTTGCTGTTTCTCTTGTGAACATCTATTTTCTTTATAAGGGTCAACTACTAGCGATAGTGTTAACTGTTGATGGTTTTAGCTTAGTGCACAGGCCCGTCATTTCAAATTTTTCCAGGGGGAGGGAGGGGCAAAAGGTGTATACATAATGCTAATTTAACCAAAAAATGGCAGAAACTACGCCCACGTATGTAATTGTTTTACGTAATTTATGTACATACGTTGGTTTCCCAAAATCAGGGCAATTGACCCCCCCCCCTCCCTAAATGATGGGAAAGTTAATGCAGTTCACACCTTCATTGCTAGAGATACTTCATTTCTTAACACTACATTGGAGAAGGCAGGGGCGGATGCTGGCTAATATTTTAAAGGGAGGTTAGGGGGAAGGGGGTTATACTGAAGAATATAGAGTTTTGGGTGCAAAAACTGTTTTAGTGTCAATATAAAGGAAGAAATTTGCCAGGAATTAGCACCTAGTAGGACATAAAATTCATTTATTAATCTCGTGAGAAATGTCAGGAAATATTATTTCATGTATTTACTTTAAAATAAATAGTGAACAAAAAATAGCACTGCAATCGCGTACATTTCATTCATAAAGTATTTAAACACAATGTGTAATAATATATTTGCATGATATACAACATCCATCCATCTCGTGTATGAGTATGAAATTATGATCTCATACAAGATGAATGGATGGATAATAATCTTGATGGTTTAGGGAGGAGGGAGGGGGTGGGATAAAGCTTGAGACTAGAAATATTTGATAGTGGCCAGTAAACCCAAAAAAGTTAGTGACCACTTTGACATTGTTGGTGGGCCACTTTGAACCATGCTCCAAAACTATAATAGCATTCTACTTCATTCCGCTTATAGTAATATTACATTGTGTACTTACATTTATCTTAACTAAATTACTATAAAAAGAAAAGGGTTTTGAAAAGAAACTTAAACCTTTTCTGAAAAATAAAATTATTCATTTTGAAATCCAAATAATAAGACATTGTGCAAGTAAAACAATACCTAATCGCACATGCAGACTTGAAGTTTTATAAGCATTTCATTTAATTTGCTGATCAATCATAAATATGGTCATCTTTGATTAGGTTTTCAACAAAGTTTCATTGTATTTTCTAGACTGGAATTATGTATTTAGATGTTTTGTAAAGCAGATGGGTCGATTTTCTCTTCAAGTTAACAATGGTCACCAATGAGGATGCTGGTGGTATCCCAAGTAGCATCAACTCATCGGATTTTGCTCGGCCGATCAACAAACTCCTCGTAAACTGATCCTATAACGCACGATGACATCGTTCCGATCAGTATCCGAGCACGGTTTTCGATGAGCTACTTTTGATCGGAAATCGATATCCTTCCGATCAACTTTCCCGATGAAATTCCTCGGCACGGGACTGTTCTGCTCGTAAATTGCTCCAAATCTCATCGTATTCTCATCGGATTTTGCTGCTCGGATTCTGCTCGGCCGATGAGACATATTGGATCATCGGCCGATGAGAATTTCATCGGGTTTCGATGAATGGCCGATCATCGGCCGATGAGATGATGCTGCTAGGGATTTTCCTTTCCTAATAGGCGCGATGCATCTGCATTGTTGTTGTTTTTTTTTTTTTTTTTTTTTTTTTTTTGTTCAGAAAAAATAGTAGGTCGCCAGTTTGGCGATCAATCAATATCACATTTTATAATCGCCAAAACAAATTTTTTCGCCACTGCGAGTGGCGACTGCTAGTCTCGACCTTTAGGAGAGAGAGTCATGTATCCCAGGACCCTCCCCTTGTACCCGCCCCTGGGAGTAGAACACCAAGTCGCAGGCAGAAATAATTTATTTATTTAACTTTCGCTTATTTTATTTTCTTTTAACATGTTCCAACCTTGCATTGAATACTGAACATTGGCACCAGAAACCCAGTTTTTAATTCTTTCGGAAAACAATAATTAGTGAGTCCCCATGGTGAAGAAAACACCTTAGCGGCGAAAACTAATTTTGAAACACTTCGTTTGTTTTTCCCGACCACTATTTCCTCGGAACGAAATGAAAGGCCACGTGTTTGATCATTAGAGGATCCCCACCCTGAACTGTGCCAGGGGGAATTTTCGATCATTCAAAGGAAATCTTTTATTTAATTTACCGCCCCATCTCCCGCGCGCTCTGTTTGTCGTGTTTTCTTCCACCTTTCGCTATTGTCGGGGCGCAAAATAATAGGCAAAGTTTCGAGCCGCACCCTTTGGTTTCAAAAATTCATTGGCACACCCTAATCCCAGAAACTGCTGGGGATTTAAATTATATGCGGTTGATGTTGCAAATTAAAAGGAGTAAATTTTGTTCTTTTAGTATTTTGTATTTTAATTTTTAAGATTTTCAAAAGATTTTTTTAAATTAGTGTTTGAATAAAAACTTTTACTTTTGTCATTCCTATCGGTAAATGTAAAAGTTTTTAAAGGTACCCTGCAAATTCCAAGTAGACATTGGAAATACGTTTTTGAACATTTTTGTTCAGAAATAGTATTTCAGTTGCTTGAATGTGCACTAATGTGTTCCGAATCTGCTCATTCAAAAAGAATGAGCATTGAAACGGTCTCCGAATGTGTCCTGCTGAGGATATTTGTTAAATCTAAGTTTGAGAACCGATTAGGGGCACGTTTAGAAACAGATTGGGAGCAGGTTTGGGCGCTCTTGTGAAATCGTAGTTTTCTTTCGTGCCATTATAATTTTAACAACTTTCTTCAACTACCCGTCGATAGAATCTCTCCGTATACCATTACAAATTTTGTTACAACGAAGCACTTCGGGTTGATGCCACGAACGCCTTCAAAAAAGTGGCCTTTCCTTGGTTGAAGGCAGGGCCGCCGAGAGCCTAGGTGGGCCCCTTATCGGTTTGGTCACCCCCCCCCCCATAAACTTATAAAATTTATTCTACTCTGTATCTAAACTGGACCGCCCAAAGGGACACCTAGTTTCCAAATAGGGCTGACATGACCTCTCATGGGCCATGGTTGTAGGCCGGCTATTGCCCGACGCAGTAGACAGCTACCTCCTACCCCTTTGAGATTGCTGTTATAATCAAAGAGTGTTCTATAAGCGCTGTAAAAAGTTTTCCAAAAAGTGTGCTACAATGTGTTCTAAACGAAGAGTCACCTGTTAGTGCTCATAATGTGTTCTTCAATGTGTACCCAAATGTGTTAGAAACGTGCGCTGAACCAAATAAGTGTTCTGTGAAAAGTGTTTTGAAAACTGTTTCAAAAAGTCATAGTATCCTCAAGAAGGGGACAAGTCTCCGTGTCCAAAAAAATGTTTGGAGATTTGAGATGCAGCTATTTTTTTTCCCCTTGTTCTCAAAAATAGTGGTGATTATTCGATACTGGTGAAAATATTAAATACTAGTGGAATTATATAGAGCAGCGGTTCCCAAACTATTTAGGCTACGAAATTCTTAGTGCTCTACATTTACTTCAAAGAAGTAAATGCCCCCCCCCCCCCCACGGAAATGATTCTGCCGGCTTCAATCGCTGCCTTCACATTTTAATTCATCTCAATATGTTTTTAGCAATACATTTCACTCCTAGCATATAGTAAAATAATATCAAATGTAACTCTCATAATTAGGATAGACAGGAGTGTGGGCAATGATTATTTAGCTGTCCGAAAAAGCGATTTAGTTTTCCCAAAAATAAAATGGTCGACAAAAATTTAAAAAATTGTAATTGTATTTTTAATACATATTAGAACCCCCCCCCCCCCCCCCCATGCGCCTATAAAACCTTTACTGAAATAACTGCACAAACACTTTAATTTTAAGATAGCATAAACTGTCTATATGTTTCCGTCTATTGAATACTAATTCTTACAAAAGTAGAACAGCTAAATGAATTGCATCTATATGGGTTGTTTTTCTCAAGTTTAATTTGCATACTTTATCTATTTCAATTAAATTCTGCGAGACGGGTTTTTAACAAGTTTAAAGAATGTATGTTATCTGCATTTCAGCCTCGGCTGATTAAATTTTTCCAGTGAGAGCTGCTTTTTGAAAGATAAAAAGACAAAGAGGTCTTTTGACACAAATTTGAAGCAAACAATACAGGTTGGGCCGAAAGTATTGCGCGCATTTCTGCCGTGGGAAGGTAAAAGGCAGTATCTGCATTTTTTTTTTCCTATTTCTTTTTTCCCTCTCTTTTCTGTTCTTTGTTTTTTTTTTTTTTTTTTTGGAGCAATGACAAATTGCTATTTGTTTTCTTTTTAGACCTCAGACAATGTGTAGGCTCTTTTTCAGATTGAACTTGAAGTCTGCAACAGGGCGTCCCTCTGCGCCGTCGGCTCCAGTTCCTTCCCCACCATGCAGGACATGGTGGTGCCCATGTCCAGCATAGTGGCAAATCTTGTTTTTAATTGAACGTACCTATATGTGACTAAGCTTTAACAGATCGACAGTAAACTTCAAATAAAATTGCATATTTTAGTGAAAGTAAATTTTTTATGTTGCGGGTATATGCATAGTTACTGATAAACAAAAAGAAGTACGTTGGTTGGAAAACGTTGAGAACCCATGCTGTAAATAGCTTTTAGTCATCTAACATTTGGCCAGTCTGAGCATTCGAAGTTTTTGATCTTTGAGAAAAAAAGAGCAAACTTTAGTCCTCACTTCAAATTCAGTTGGGTATAATGTTACACTTCGACTCTTTAAATGCAATGCTGATGTGAAGTTTAAATCTTTAAGCTCAGCGGTTTTGCTTCATTGATACTAAATGAGTTGAAATAAGGTGTTGCACATTATCGCCCAAACAGTTAAACTCAACATGTTTGCGATCCTTTCGTGAGAAAATTTGCATGATTTAACTTAAGATGTTTTTATTTCACATAACACTAGTTTCAAAGTTATAATCTAAGATCCAACTTAAGTCGACCTACCCGTATCGAGTTTTTTTTATAAGTTATGCATTAAAATGTAGATAAAAATATTACTAACACGATGATATGTGGCTATCTAAACAAAAGTGATCCAATCATAGAGTTGTCTCGATTTGAAGTTCCAGTAATTGAGTAAAATTGCATTTTTTCTGCAGGTACTTTTTAAACTTTTGCAAGGATCTGCAATTTTTCCGCATTTTTTTGAAAACTAGGAGCAGATGCATATCTCTCGCAAATGATGCTTATTCGGCTCAAAACTCCACATTTTCTCAAGTGAATGATTATGTGATTAAGAAATGGTGCGCCTTGCGGAATTATGCAAGGAAACTGCCGAAAATTTTCACTTATAAATACGTTAAATTATTTCTGTTGTCAAAGCAAGACGTAGATGAAGATAAAAATGTTGAGATCAGTTTTGTGCCCCAAAACACTTTAGCTCGCGTTTGAAAGAGCATTACAACAAACAGAAAGCTTTCCACGCAGGTGTTGTATCAAATTCATACTGTACATTGAAATTAGTTACCTTGAAAAGTAACGCAATAAATACATCTCTGATTTCATCATATATATATATATATACAGATGTGCCAACCCTTCCGCATTTTGTAGGAGGTTTTCTGCATTTTAACTCTTATCTTCCTCCGTTCCGCATGTGAGATAAAATCTCCCCCTCCCACTTTCGAACAAATGTATTGCATAACTACAGTGGTATAAAAAAAAAAACCCAGACAGTTTATTTTCGTTATTGCCTGGCTTATCGCTGTGACCCAGTGAGTTCTGCACCAATCAAATCTTACTTTATTTATTATTTTTTCAAAAGAAATATTCTAAGAAATTGTTAATGACTCATTCATGAAAGATTTATTTCGATATTTAACGGAAATACTTATTTTAGCTGGACGAAATAAATCGATCAAGACTCATTGGTTTTAAAATGACCTTTTTTTATAATGTTATGGTATTAAATATAAATAGTGTCTTATTTTTTAATTTTTATTAGTTAAGTTCAAACGGGATGCTACATTAAGTCTTCTGAATTTTTATTTCTTTCTTTCTCATTTTTGCTGTAAATCTTCTACATTTTTGGAAAGAGAGTTTGGCAGATATGTATATAACTTTAAACCACTATGATTTATGCAATTTATAATCATATAAATCACATTTAATGAAAGAAATAATCTACTTATTCTCTATAAATATTTTAAACACCAGTTTAGTTTTTGCGGTTATATTATTTAAATAATATTAAAATAAAACCCAATGCGATATTTTCTTCTTATATTGCATCGTTTATTCAATTGGGCTGTCATTTCTTTCGTCCTAATGCGTTCCTGCAGATTGTTAAGTTCTTGCATAATGAACCATTCGTCTTAGAGGGAACATTGGTCTCAGTGTCGACAATGTTTATTAAAACAACAATGCAAAGCGGAGTTAGAATCTTTTAGGAAATAGATGTTTCGATTTCTAAAATCTTTTTTTTTTTAGTTATACTTCGTAAGTGTTGAAAAATGTTTGATTCCATTCTTTTTAAAATATAAATGAAAATAGAACGAAACAGTAATAATCTACAAAAATTAAGTGACAAATTTGTCGTCCGCGTACGAGATTTTGGCGAGATTTGTTGATGACTTGGTGACAATAATCGCTTTGTCGCTATGCTGGAGTGAACCTCACTCATAGCGGAGATAAAATAATTCACCTAGACTGAACCTGGAAAAACTATTGTGAAACTTTCTTTGCTTTTGCAATTCTTTCTTTTACGCAATTTCTATATATTTTTTTAACTAATTTAAAATTCAATAGGTTTTCTTTATTTAAAATGAAAACACTTTCAATTTCCTAATGCCAACAGAATTGAACAAAAGGTTAAATTTCCCTTTGCATCATTTTTATTTCTCTTTCTTATCCACATTACCTCAATGCCTACTTCTGTTTCATCAAGAATGTGCATTATTCTAACATTACGAAACAAAAGGACATTAAAGAATCTGGGGGTGTAGCGGTTTAAGAAATTTACTTTCGAATTCTTTTTTCGCTTTTTTTGATAAACATTAAGGATGCACCGATAAGCAAATTGGCCTATTACCGATTACCGATTAATCGGTTTTTGATAATCGGCCGATTAATCGGCTGAGCCGATTAATGATAAGGATTATTGTTTTTCTACTACCAAATTTACCATCACTGTTTCTTCTCTGCTATACATTTCCAAGTTTAGAAATAATAAGTAATTTATTTCTGAGAGAAGATTTTTTTTTTAAATTTTCCTAGTTTTCGCAAAATAATTTCAATATTTTATCAAATTTCTTAGAGCCAATTTTCATATTATTGTCAATAATATTAGTAACGCATTGTTAGTTATGTTAATTGGGCACAAAAATTCAAAAAAAAAAAAAAAAAACGGAGAGGGGGGAGTCTGTGGTGAGGACTCCAATTTAGGAGTACTTTTAATTCATATTTTTCAATAATTAGTAGCAATTTAATTTAATACTTTTATTCTTTGAAAATTAGAGGTTATATAAAAGCACTCTGCTAAGGAGAAAACTATCGCCAAATGAAAAATGTTGCAACATTGTCTATGTATATTTATTCAAAATAGGAGAATCCATTTAAGAAAAAACTTTATATCAACTGTGAGGACTATTACTATTGTTAATAAAATTATTCATCATAGTTTCTTAGTGAACGTATACTTTAAAGACTAATATTTGAAAAATATTTTTTCGGCCGATTAATCGGCCCGATTTTGCCGATTATGGCCGATTAATCGGTATTGCCGATTAATTGGTGCATCCCTAATAAACATATTATGAAAAAAATGTGTGTTGTCCTTTTTGTTGCTCCCTCCCTCTCCCTCGTCACAAACTAACAATTTCACGAACCTCCTCCCTCAAACCCCACAACGCAAAGCGTGGCGTCATTTGTGGACAACCTCTAATTCAATCTATGGCTGAATTATGATCAACTAGATTTTTATCAATCTGGTGATTTTCAAAAGAACTACCTTCCAAGTTATATTTCAACTACAAGAGACTTACTAGTTTTACTTTGGAAGTTACCGAAAAAAAAAGTTACTGTGCAGTAATCTCATGTTAAAAGTTACGGCACATCCTAATCATCGATCATAACGGCAAACAGAACCTCCTCCACACGCCATCACTTCCACCGCGGGTCTTCAGACTTTTCCGAAAGTTCATTCTTCAAACACAGCGCCCACACTTCGACAATGTATCTGTACATTTCAGCGTCTAGCGAAACTATTGTCTTTAAGCGAAAGCGACTGTGTCTCAAAGCAAAGTCATCACGACTCTTCGTGACTGAGTTTATTGCGAGTGAATCTCTTGGACACGTAACCTGAAGAAAGGCACTTAAATACTGAAGGCCGTGTCTGTCCTTGAGAATTTGAGTTCTTTGTTCGGTGTCCAATTTGAGGATGTTAAATGGACATGGCATGGTTAACGGCACAGTTACCGTGACGTTGGTCTTGTTATGGAGTTTCATGAATAGTTGCATATTTGTGCCCAGTTTTTCAAGGCCAGTACAATGTATTACCGAGCACCTCCTGGTGAATTACAATATGTTATGGAATTAATTTAAGACAAGAACAATGACACCTATCAATCTGTATATTAGGCATTTGTATACACACAAACAGGGTCTGACAAATCTCGGGTGACTAAGAAAAGTATCTTGGAGGCTAGTTTTCCGGAACAAGAATGTTTCTGAAGTCATGTTGCATTGAATTTTTCTAGTAACTCTTAGAAGTAATTTTTGAGGTTCCTGAATTATTTTCTTGTCGCCTAAGATTTTGCAGTTTTCGTCTGTTCCTTCTTATAAAGACCGGCTAAAAGCTTGGAGTTATTAGTAGTGCGAGTTGTAGGAACTTTCCACAGCCTTCTTAAGAGTTTGAGACCGAATGAAAACTTCGAGATAAGGAATACTTGAGTTTTAGGACTGGACGTTGTAGTTCATTTGCTTAAATTAGAAAGTTCAAAGTGCGCTTTTTGCGTTCAGGTAAGACTAATTAGAATGGCAGGATATTTTACACATCATCATTGTATTAAACCTTGGAAGTTTTAAGGCAAAGCATGAAAAAAGGTCCTGATAAGGCTGTTAAATTAATGACGTGTATTCCTCAAGACTGCAAATGCTTTTCGAAAAGAATAATGAGTGTTTTCGAAATAATGAGAGTGCCAGAAAAGTTCCATGTAAAACAAAGTTTATGCTTTTACTTTGTATTAAAGGGAAACGAAAATTTGTATGAAGAATTAAAATTAATCTACTAGTTGCAAAATGGTAAACTTGAATGTCAGTTTGTGAATTACATTTCATTTGCCTTGTCACATGAATTCGCAATGAATCGAAGATAAATTCGATACTTTGCCAGTTAATTATTTGGCATGCTCTAGAATGTCTGGAAATGTGAAATAAGAATCGTTTCATAAATTGCCAGCTAGTTTTTGGCATTCTATAGAATGCCGTATTTCATACTCATCCGGTAACAAATATAGTTTCGTTTATATACATACCCCATGTATACATGTGTGCATTTAGTGAATCATTCTTTAAAAAAATGTATATTCAATAAAAATGTGACAATAATAAAATGCTGAGTTATCATTTAAAACTAATGCTGCAGTTATCTTTAAAACTATGAACAGTAGCACGAAAGTCGTGGTTTCGAAAATTTTAATAATAAATTATTGCGAAAGCAGTAGCGGGTTTGGGAGTTTTGGAGATTCCTTTAAAGGTAGGAGGCCTTAGTCGTTTCTATAATAATGTGTGTAATGGCTTTCGTTTTCAGTGTGATTTCAGCTTGAACTCCATTTCTCACCCAATTTGTGATTTACAGCTTGTTTTTCATTTCCTCAAACAGTTCGTGACTCGCATTTATCGGTTCTGTTGTCATATGTTGCAGTTTTAGCCTCCAAAAATTGCTTGAAATGTCTAAGTATAGCGTCTCTCTGTACCTGCAAATATTATCTATATTCATCGATATCTGAACGCGTCAAGGAAATTAGGAAATACTTGAGTTAAGAGGCCTGTTTCTTCTTTTTTAGAAAAGGATGCATACTGTTTTTTGTTTCCTTTAGAAAAAAATCAGAACCAAAATATAGAGCCGTTCATACACCATAATGCCAAGTGGGAAGATAAAACAATAAATCATACTTTGTTGAAAAGTTCAACAATAACTTAATATTATTTTATGCAGTAATCATATTTGACGAAAATCGTTCAATGAATTTGAATAATGCTCATATCAATCTTGAACAGGATTTTAATGATTATACAGAAGTTAATGGCTTTTTTCTTCCAAACTTTGGCTCTCGCAACCAGTTTACGCAACATTTGTCAGAGCGTATCATGAAAATGGCATTAAAAGAAATTTTGTATTCTAATTTTACAAAGCCTCAAGTTTTATTTAACTATCGCGTAGAAGAACAAAGATATTTTTCGTGAGCTGGTTCTGACCCCGTTAATTTTATAAGAACTAATTAAGGTTAACTATTCAATGGTTGTATTTACGAAAAGCTCTCTCCTTTTTCCCCCCATCCTCACTATTTCAAATTCACGGAACATTTACTCTTGTATTGATGTCAGATGATTGCTTGAGAGCTCTCCGCATCATTTAGTTGAGTTAATTTTAGTAATCTCAGTTTACATTGTAAAATAAATTAATAACTAAGACATGGGACAAGATTTGACGTTTACACTGATCTAATGGGTCGTCTATAAATGATGTTATACTATGAGAGGGGCTTCTAAAATTGTAAGTTTTTGACAAGGGGTATAAGGGGTAATTAGAAGTGTGACATCACATTTTTTGTAACAATCTGTTTGTGAGAAACAACGTGGCCTGTGACAAGAGGAGGGAAGGAGGGAGGAGGTAAGAGGAAGTGTGACACTTTATAGCAAAAGTAGATAGGGGGTCAAATTTGTAAGAAAAAAGTGTCATCATTTATGGACACCCCCTAACATGAAGGCCGCCGAGAGACAAGATGAGCCCCTTGTCAGTTTAATCATCGCACCCCCTCTCCCTATAAAACTTATAAATTTTATACTACTCCTAATCTGAATTGGTCCCCCCAAAGGGTCTTGCCCCCTAGTTTCCGACTAGGCTGACATGACCTCTTGTCGGCCCTGCCTAACATTAATGCTTGATATGTTTAGCATCTAAAAATAGTAATTCTATTTTTAAAGAAATAAATTATGTTCATGTGTGCTTGTCTGTTCGCTAGTTTTGTTAATGAGGCGTGCAGGAAGGAATGTAGAAATATTCCTCCTTAATTTAGTTAACAAATGAATTAGCTATTAAATAATGATTTAGAATTCTCAAATAAATAATAATTGATTTTGGTCTTAATTATGCTTCCATTTTCATCCTTATTATTTATTTTCATTTCTACGCTTTCGTAATTTAGAACAATGATTCCGATGAATAATCGGGAAAGCATCTTGTTAAATTTCCAGATAGGGCACGAGGGCAGATTAATTTCCTTGTTCCTTCCTACCTACGAGCGATTGGTACTATTTTTTTTTTTTAAAGAAAGAAGGAGAGAAAATAGCCCAAAATAATGATCTTTTATCCTGACGCTCTGAGTCTGACGATTAATTTTAAAATTCATAGCGGACAGCATTTCACAATACTACTCAAAAATTTTGAGTTTATTTTAATGCCAATTGAAACCTATTTGACACTCAAAAATCCATTAATGAAATGAAAAAATTGAAAAGAGCAGATAGTTGTTAAAAAAAAGCATTTTTGTAAAAAATGTTTAAAAAAAGCATTTTTGAAACATTATTTTCGCAAAAGATAATTTTAAGTTTTAACACATAAATTGAATCACGTATTAATTTGTATTAAGGATAAGTTTCAGGTGCCCGTAGGTAATATGACGTAAAAGTAGTTTTCGCAAAAGGAATTAAAATAGTTTATACTACAAACTCATGAAAGCCTGAGTATTTTGAAAATTTTCCACTGGGTATGTGCTTTTTTTCCCTCTAGCACACTGTGTTTGTTCAATCAGTTGTATTGCTGTGACAATAGAGTGTTTTACAACCAACCACTCTTGCTCTTTTTAATGAAAAATATGCCATCGTCAAGAGTGACACACCATCATTCCTCAATGTATCACCTATACAAATATGTTGAACAAATAAATGCAACTGGAGCCTGTGAAGAGAAACCGCAGTTTGTATAAACCACTGTCTTAATCAGAAAATGGAAGTGTTTGATGTTTCCGAAGGAGTGATCTAGAAATTTATTTTGAAACACCCGTGTTACACTGTTAAAAGGATGCTTTTTAAACACGGTGAGCATCCAGTAATTGAACAATGGTTAGTTGAATCAGCATCAGCCGCTTTAAAAAGTCATTCTCAAAAACCGAACGAATTCCAGCATTAATATTAAAAAACTAGCGGGTATTTGAATCAAACACGGCATTTAAGTGAATCAAATGCACATTATTCAACATTTCTCATTCGCATGTAGTGCATCATTGGAGTTTTTTTCTCTTCCTTGCATTATTTTCGTAAAATGGTTCCTTTTTTTTTTTTTTTTTTTTACGAATAGGGAGAAGAGGAGGAGACGGGGTGTCACTTTGTGTGAGAGTTTTCTTGGGAAAAGGGAAACAACAAGAGAGACGGAAAGAAGCATGGTGTTTACAGTGCCTTTGTGCTATAGACTTTATCCCCGGTAGCTTTAACATTGGTGCATGAAGGTCCGAATTCTAAGGGCTATAGTTTTTTGTGACATTGAAAAAAAAGAATACTTAAATTAATTGTAAGCTCCTTCTAATGAATCAAAAAAGGTAATTTTTTTCAAATCACAAGCTAAAACTTGAATTTTGTTATTGCGTTTTCATACTGCTTTGCGTATTTTTTTTTATTAATGTTTTATTTTTATTTATTTTTTAATATAGGACTTAATACTTTGAACCAACGGATACCATATTTCTTCTTGTTTGACTAAAATTGACTTCTCTTAAATTGTATGTAGGATTTCACAAGAAAGAAAGTACTCACTAATCTTTGCTTTCTTGAATTAGTCGCTGTAATTAATTGAAATTATTTCGAATAAACTTGATTCATATAAACAGCGGTCACTGTAATACGAACTCGGGGATGCTGCCATCTTAGGCATAGCATCTCTCTCTAAACAGACTGTACTGCAATCGAGTACAAGCATCTCATTCAAACGGAATACATTTTGGTGAAGCACTTTCTCTCAAAAAACTAACATTCAGAAAATTGACTGTCAATTGGCGTAATAATCACCTGTTTTCATTAAATTTCATTTAAAATAACCCTTCCGTTTGACAAATTACCACCGTTATTTATTTCTCCAGTTCTTTCGAGTCTTGAACTTTTAGGAGGAAATATCAAGAGACTCTATAAATAAAGTGAAACAACCTTTATAAAAAGCAGATTGTCTTAAACATTGACCTTAGCATAACATTGAGTTGCGCAATTAATCAGAGGAAGCGAAAAGACTTGACCTTGATTACACGTCCGCCAAAGAGTGTGAAGAAAATGGCCGCTCTCTTAACCTTGGAATCTTGCACTTTCGCTTTAACTTCCTTCGAAATTCAGGTGTTTTCTTCTTTCAGCAATCAGACTAAGTTTTGCTCACTTTTACAATAGATGATGAAATTCCGGAGCAGGAACTGACTCATTGCTTATCTTCATAGTCAATTCAGTTGGTCTCGTTTCGATTATTATTGATTTAACCCTCTCGGCACCCTGGACCTCATATGAGGCTCCTACTTTTGAACTCAATTTTGGAAGAAGTAAACACTTAAAATGATTTTTTTTCACTTAGGAGCCTCATATGTGATCTACATGAATAGGTGGAGTCACTGACGGAAAAAAAATCATTTTAAGAGTTTACTTCTTCCAAAATTGAGTTCAAAAGTAATAGCCTCATATGAGGTCCAGGGTGCCGAGAGGGTTAAGTACGTTTAACCCTTTATGTCCCAAATTAATTTAGCAAATTTTGAAAATCAGTAGGGTCTAATTCCCCCTACGCCTTGGGGCCCCTAAGAAAACTGTTTGTGATTGCAAGTACCATCTATAGACCTCTCAGCGAAGTATAAGGAGTGGTACTTAAAAGCTTCAGCATGATTCCAGCCATCTAGGATTCATTTTATTAAATTCATTTACGCGGGACTTTTGAGTCTCTTCGGGGCGTAAAGGATAAAAACTCTGTTCCTTAACATTTGTTGTCTGCAAGTGATTCATTTTTAAAGGTGGAGTTCAGCATTAATGCTCTCGATATAGTGATTAAAACCAGTGGTTGGAAAAACTACATATTTTTTGTAGCGAACTACAACTACAACTACTTTCTTATAAATGTAGTTAACTACAGCTACAACTACTTTTTTTTAAATGTAGCGAGCTACACTACTTTTGAAATGTAGTGGCTACTTCGCTACTTTTTAAAAAAAAAAATAAATAAAAAGAATACACCGTTTGAGGATCGACCGAAAAAATTCGAAAAGTGGTTTAGATTAAAAAATTACCTCATTCGAATATGGAATAGAAATAGGAATTGTCTTTGCATTTATTTGTTACTTTTCCTTTTTGTTCCTTTTTTTTGCTAAAATTTGTCCTTTTTAGATTTTTTTTACAATTTTTACTAATATCCGCCACAAGAACCACCTTGTTTTCTTTCTTCGTTCTCCTTTTTTTTGTCATTTATTTTTTTTTATTTAATTTAAAGTAGTTTCTAGAAATCGCTACAAACTACTACTTTTTTGTATCGCGCTACTCTCTACTCTACTTTTTTTAAAAAGTAGTGCGCTACACTACAAACTACTAAAAAATGTAGCTACTACAGTAGTTTCGCTACTTGTAGCGCGCTACTTCCGACCACTGATTAAAACTACGTAAAGATCTTTGCAAGAGCCTACATAACAACAACATGAGAAAAGGATGAAGAAGAAAGAAGCAAAAATTGCTATGATATATTTCTCTGATCCTATTCTGTTTCAAAAAATCACTTTCATCCTTTCTACTTTGATTGGTAACCGGGAAAGCAGAGAATATTTCAACTTGCACAAAAGGAGAAAAAATATTTTTAAAAAAGTTGCATGTTACGATCTTTTCTGAAAATGTTCAGATTTTCATTGAATTGTATTGCTGATGAATCTCAATTGCTGCTCATCGAATGTCTGTTGCTATATCATTTTATTCTAAACCGCCTGACTTCGAATGAGTAATAACTAACGTGCTAAGGACCCGGTTTTTACCCAGCTTGTTAAACGAAAATGAGTTTGAAGAACCCCCAACCGTTAACCAGCGAACTGGGCTGAATTTGAACTCATTCCCGAAAGCGATAAATGAACTTCTTTAACCTGTGAAGCCTGGCTGTTTGTTTACTATAGTTAGCGATTGTTTTCAGAAGCGCAGCGTAATTTTACCAGCGCAATCTAATGTTTTGTTTAAAGAATGTAAATTATTCTAGGTGACTGGACTCATCCGAAAACTCGATTTAGTTTTTTAAGGTCTTTAACACTTGTCAGTTCACGAAGTGTGGTGCAGGTTTGCCAAATAAGTTTTAAAGCCTTTTCGACTGGATTGCGCTTTGCCGACAAACGCCGATATATTATTAGCTAAAAGGGTACTTTCTGTTTGATAGATCGCGGGAAATTTTTAACCACAATAACCGCTACCTGCCATGTGACGAAAACTATGATATATTATGATGCATTTTCACACTCATTAAGCTGCCTGTGATACTTTTTTTAAAATATTTTCTTCTAATTTCAAATCGGATCAAGCGTATATTTGTAATATTTGTAAAGTGGACAACATACTAGTAATTACCCCCTAAAAAAGTTAGGTCAAAGAAAAAAATTAGCTAATGCATTTTTAAAAATATATTACGGAAAATATGTACTACTTTCAATTAATTTTAATCATTCAAAATAACACCTGTTTTTCAACGATTAATTTATTAAATCAAGCGGTAGTGAATGAAACGGTTTGTATTGCTTTGTTATAACCATTTGTTAGAAACCGCTGGGGTAAATTAAGCACAGAAAGATCCTGAGCATCAGACATAGAAAAACTTACTCATCAAATTAAAAGTGGATACATTGTGACGGAGAAAAAAAATAAGTTTGTTGAATAAATCTTATGAAAAGTACATTCATTAGATTAAGGCAAAATTTACTTATATGAAATCATTCTATATGATGAAAAGGATTCCAATTATGAGAAAAGGTATTAAATGAAAAAAAGGAATTTGCGAATGAAAATGTACTTCCCCCCTCTCCCTTGGTTCTGCGCTTGCATCAGCATTAGTGTCATAATGTGTATAATTTAAAACTTCCAACTATTAAATCACAATGACATGTGCACTTTGTAGCATTACTTACTGCATATTTTCTAAAATCTTTTCCTGCAAAAAAATCAGCCTAAATATATTGTATAAGAGGTATTTATGGAAAAAAATTTACAAATGTATTTCCTCTCTGTAATTTGTTGGATAGTGTTTTCAATTAACTCAAGCAAGAAATGAAAAGCGTTTCACCAAATAATTTTGAAATATTATTTACATAAATCTTGCTTCAATCGAGTCATCATATCATCAAATACAGAAGAAACTCTTGTGATTATCAGATGCATTCAGAAAAAAAAATTTAGACTATGGGAACATTTTCATTGAAATGTTCGTCCGAAATTTGGAAAAGTGAGAGATATAAAACATTCGGAACACATACTACGACCATATTTTCAATTTTTCTAAACTAAGAACTCTTGCTGCGAGATATTTTTTGATATATTAGAGTCGTGCTCGGGAGAAAAGTATGAAACTGGGTTGTTTATTGAACTTCGAAGAGCATAAAATATGCATTTTCGCTTTTTGTTTCCTATTTTTCTTCAAAGATTTTAGTAGCAAATTATGCTCAGGCTTCTAATTTTCTTAGTTGCGTGTCAGAGCAAAAACAAATTCCTATTCACTTATGTGAGTAGAAAAATAAAATGTCGGCAGCAAGTATTTCTTTTAGTAGAAAACACGATCCATTAGTGAATATATTTGTGTTCATTTGATTCTAGCACTTACAAGTACTTCGAACAGTTTGAATACCGGCATTGTTCATCAATACTGAATTGTTTGACCTATTGCTTGTTTATAATGACACTGTGTGTGAACCCAAAGTACGATTCTTCCGAGCTTATTATTATATTTCTTGTTGCAATTTCTTGCATTTCTTAAAAATTACTAAGAATATGAATGCCTGCATGCATGTATACATACATACATACCTACATACATACATAAATACATACATGCATACATATATGCATACATAAATACATACTAAAGTCGACACTATAATGAACGAAAATCTTCATTATTTTAATTCGAGACTGACATTTGACCTAATGCAAAGAGGAATATCAACGGTTTTCAGTATGGCATTATCTTAATAGCTTCTAGAACAAAGGGATTCCTCTTTCCATTGAGTTATATTATCAAAAGAAGTAATGAGTAAAAACCGCTAATCCACACCCCTCTTTATTGTATCTTCTGCCTTGGTGAATTCTACATCATTTCAATTAAGTGATAGTCATTTGAGTCCCTTCTCTCCAGCCTCGCCTCCCGAATCCTAATATTATGAATTAACACTTTCGTTTTTCGCTTTGCAGTATATTATTTAATGCAATAATGCACATTCATTAAGATGTAAACGTTGCAATATTGAGAAAAAAAAATTTGAATTATTAAGTAAGTATGTAAAACTTACTTTTTCTGCTCAATGAAAAAAATTATATCATTTTCGGTTTTTTTTTCTTTTCTTTTTTTTTCTTTTTCTTTTTCTTTTTTTTTTGTTCTTAAGTTATTATCACGTTCTAGCTGAAGTATTCATGGTCTTCCGAGTTAGATTGTTTTTGCCATGTTTAATACACTTATATATTTATGAATAAACATTTAATGCAACTGTATTTCATTCCCCCTGTGAAAACTATTAATTAATGTCATTATTGCTAAAAGATTGGTCTTTATACCAAAATTTCGGCATTTTAAAAGCGTAGCTATTTTCTGGGCTTGTGTAGTCCTAGTGGCGTACATAGCGCCCCGGCGGGGGGGGGGGAGCTCACGAGTTTTGAGGACACCCAATCCAGAAAACATAGAAAGCTAGAAAACTTACTTTATAGTTAATTAGTAGGTGAGCGATTCCATACCAAATCACCGAAAAAAAAAAAAGTTGGTCGCACGACCGACTCGGATTTTTTTTTAATTTGGTACACAGATTGATGGCATAGAGGTATGAAAAAGCCCAAAAGGAAAGTTACCTGCTCCATTTATTTTCTGAGATACATGCCCTCAAAGTTTGTCCACCACGTCAAAATACTAAAAAAGTGATGTTATTTAATCATTTTTTATAAAAAATCGTACTCATGCAAAATAAAAGTGTTAGATATCTATGGAAACTAGTTACTCCAGGCATTCTGAAAAAAAATACTAGAACGTTCATAATGAAAATTGCCAAGGTACAGGTCTCTTTGAAGTTGTCACCACAAAAACTTGATTTTGCAGATTTTGCTAAAATTCAGGCATTTATTACAAAAAAAGGCAAACAAAACCAAAGGTTTTCTCACTTTTTGGTAGTGTACAGGTCCTCCCTGTAAATTGCTACGCAATAAATTTTTTGGGTTTCTCACTCCTTCTTGGAAATATTTTAGCTTAAAGATAAGCCGTAAGGCAAAAAATGCGTTTTTGGCCATCTTGGCAGCCATTTTTCTCATAAAGGGGGAGCAGTAGAAACTGTAATTTTTTTTTTAAACAAGCCACTGATATGTTAGCTATTCACAGGAAAAGAGTTTACTTTTGGTTATTTCTCCCATTAAGAGATATCCTGCTGACAGTATATGCATGTTTTTCGCGACGACCATATGCTTTTGTTCCCCCTCTCATGGACTTAAAATTAATTAAACCAAAAAATAATGATATATTTATTATTAGCTGTATTATCTACCCAATATGTCATGAAATTTAATTTATTAAATCATTGAACAATAAATTAGATAATTGATGAAAAAAAGAAAAAGTATTTCTCTGATGCCTGAGCATTATGCATTCATAATTATAAAGCACTAAATACTTTCTTGAGAAATTAATTAACATAAATGAGCTCTAAATATTTATATTATAAGCAATACCTAATCTTGTGATTGGGATACTCGTGTTTTTAATTGAAGAATTTCTTGAATATCACATGAATATCAGGAAAATAAATGAGGTCGTTTCGTTTGATGTAGGATATTTTATGACAAATTTCATTTGATGGGCTACTAACTGAGCATGGTGATAAAGAGCTATTAATTTCAGCATCGAATTCCATTTTACCTTATTAACAGTTAAATATTTACAAAATAATTAAATAAATAATTTAATATAAAGCCATGCTTGAAGAATTAAAATTAGTGCAACTAATTTATTCCCATACTGATCTTTACAAAATTGACATGCGTTGAGCACTGATAAGAACTGACAAGAAAAAGTTTACTCACTAAAATATTAGTTCACAGATACTATAAAGCATACATTCTATTTTCCACAAAATAATACTGCAACAAAGAACAAGGGTATCCTCCTGTTTATAGCCATCAATCAGGAACATCCAATCACAAGATTGGGTATTGCCTATGAGATAAATATTCGAAGCTCCTTTATTTTAATTGATTTTTCAAGAAATTCTTTAGTACCTACCCCTTTATACCCTTGTTCTTTGTTGCAGTATTATTTTGTAGAAAATAGAATGTACGCTTTATAGTATCTGTGAACAAGTATTTTAGTGAGTAAACTTATTCTTGTCAGTTCTTAATAGTGCTCAACACATGTCAGTTTTGTAAAGATCAGTATGGGAATAAATTAGTTGCACTAATTTTAATTCTTCAAGCATGGCTTTATACTAAATTATTTATTTAATTATTTTGTAAATATTTAACTGTTAATAAGGTAAAATGGAATTCGATGCTGAAATTAATAGCTCTTTATCACCATGCTCAGTTAGTAGCCCATCAAATGAAATTTGTCATAAAATATCCTACATCAAACGAAACGACCTCATTTATTTTCCTGATATTCATGTGATATTCAAGAAATTCTTCAATTAAAAACACGAGTATCCCAATCACAAGATTAGGTATTGCTTATAATATAAATATTTAGAGCTCATTTATGTTAATTAATTTCTCAAGAAAGTATTTAGTGCTTTATAATTATGAATGCATAATGCTCAGGCATCAGAGAAATACTTTTTCTTATTTTCATCAATTATCTAATTTATTGTTCAATGATTTAATAAATTAAATTTCATGACATATTGGGTAGATAATACAGCTAATAATAAATATATCATTATTTTTTGGTTTAATTAATTTTAAGTCCATGAGAGGGCGAACAAAAGCATATGGTCGTCGCGAAAAACATGCATATACTGTCAGCAGGATATCTCTTAATGGAAGAAATAACCAAAAGTAAACTCTTTTCCTGTGAATAGCTAACATATCAGTGGTTTGTTTAAAAAAAAAATTAAAGTTTCTACTGCTCCCCCTTTATGAGAAAAATGGCTGCCAAGATGGCCAAAAACGCATTTTTTGCCTTACGGCTTATCTTTAAGCTAAAATATTTCCAAGAAGGAGTGAGAAACCCAAAAAATTTATTGCGTAGCAATTTACAGGGAGGACCTGTACACTACCAGAAAGTGAGAAAACCTTTGGTTTTGTTTGCCTTTTTTTGTAATAAATGCCTGAATTTTAGCAAAATCTGCAAAATCAAGTTTTTGTGGTGACAACTTCAAAGAGCCCTGTACCTTGGCAATTTTTATTATGAACGTTCTAGTATTTTTTTTCAGAATGCCTGGAGTAACTAGTTTCCATAGATATCTAACACTTTTATTTTGCATGAGTACGATTTTTTATAAAAAATGATTAAATAACATCACTTTTTTAGTATTTTGACGTGGCGGACAAACTTTGAGGGCATGTATCTCAGAAAATAAGTGGAGCAGGTAACTTTCCTTTTGGGCTTTTTCATACCTCTATACCATCAATCCGTGTACCAAATTAAAAAAAAATCCGAGTCGGTCGTGCGACCCCCATTCGGTGATTTGGTATGGAATCGCTCAGGTAGTTTTTGCAGAAGGATTGAATTATATACTTTTTGGCTTCAGAGACTGGTCCGGAGATTTCTACCTATATCCAGGCGGGTCCAAACAGGAGGTCACCTGTGACCTCACAAAAAAAACATTCCTTATTCAGCAAATTTTTTCTGACGATTCCATAAGTTTGGGGACATACACGCAATTTTCAAACACCCGAATGTCCCCTTTTGTTAGATGTACTTATGTGTCTAGACCCATATTTTATCATTCGGCAAAATTAGAAGCTTCATTAGGCATAGTGAGAATGTCTGCCCTCTCAAAAACATGTGTTCGCAGTACCCCTGTCTGTACGCATTAAAATTACTTTGTATGATTTTCTGTGATTTTGCTCAAAAGTTTTTTTTTTTTTACCTGCTTATGATATTTACAAAAACTATCTTTTCATTTAAATGTTGTTGAGAGTTAATAATTGAAGGGCTTGGAAGATGAAGGGGCTAAGTTACATTTTAAAAAATGAATACTCTGTACAATGGTAAGCAATGGATACAGGTAAGCAAATAAAGCTTTGTACATCAAACAGTAGATGTTCAATAGACCAATTTAATACGCATACTAATGACAAAACCAGAAAACAAAAAAGCTGCAACAACTACAACAATAAAACTTTGAACTTTAATTACTCGCAATTTCTGTTTTGTCACTTAACTTCTTCATCTCCCAAGCCCTTCACTTGTAAGACTCGTAAAATTAACGTACGTAACGATTCTTTAATATCTTGTAGAAGTATCTTTCATTTTGTTAAAATTCAAAAATAAAGCAAATCCTTAATGTTTCGCAGGCAGTTAAAACAGATTGAAAAACTAGGCCCGTCATTTCGCATTTTTTTCGGGGGGGGGGGGGCAAAGGGTGTATACACAATGTAAAATTTACCGAAATAATGGCAAAAACCTTGCATACCTTTTGCAAATGCATTGATTTCCCAATGGCAGGGGGGGACAATTGCCCCCCACCCCTGAACCCCCTAAATGACTGTCCTGTGAAAAACGCTTTTTTTAGCACACCACAAGCGAAAAGAAATACTTAGGCAAAAATGCTATGTCCTTCCGAGAGGAATTATTGTAGGTTAATATCTTCTCCACTTCAATAGGAAAATCTTCGTTATGCGCAAGCTATGTAATTACATAAAATACTGATAAAAAAAATCTGACTATCAAATTTTTTGACGTATGAGAGCTCATAGCTAGTAATTATTGATTTTGCGTTAGTATTTATTTAGTGCTTGAAGGTCAAGTTTTCGCCGAAGGCTTCTGAATTAATAGTCACCATCCAACCAACATTACATATCGTGGTCTTCAAAACACTCATTATTGTATTCGTCATTGTTTTTTTATGTTTCTTATTTTTTCCTTATTTCTATTGAATCGAGAAATGTCCAGACAATCATTTCTCCCTGCTTTGAAAAAAGTCCTTATTCAGTTATATAGCGCTCATTATTTTACATTTTTCTGTATACGAGTTGCGTGACGTAACTAAAATTTATGGATGTCGGAACCTGTTATTCCATTTCAGGGCTCTTTGATCTGATTTTAATAGTTGTTTACAGTCTCATCATCTTAGCGCTAAATTATTGCTTTTGTTTATTTTTTCCCCCAATGCGAAAACACTGTGGTTATTTGAGTTTTCTTCGAGGATTTTAAAACTTAATTATTGTGTTATTCATTAAAAACTCATAAGGTATTAATGTCAGTCGTAAACCTCACCCCCCCCCCCTCCCTTAGCGCAAGAGAAGTCTTTTTTATTTAGTTAGAAAATGTATGTTCTAACGGGTAAAAATTGGAAAAACTTACGAAAAGTTATCTGTTGAGAAACAATACAGGGTGTTTCAAAAAAATGTATACACACTTTGAACTTCCATAGAAAATTTATTTACCGTTCCACTGTTCCATGAACTTCGAATTTGTCTCGTATGCGTGCAATTGTTAATCTTGAAGGTGGTTCTGTATCATACTCCCTTCACCACTGTCTTTGAACTTCATTTACATTCTCAAACTTCCAGTACCACTAAATAACCTGCTTACGTTCTTCAAAACTCAAACGTACGTCCCCCATGTTGATATTACAAATTCCAATTGATAATATAACATAGAGGGACGATTATGCTGGCACCTGGCGAAGGAATATAGCATTAGCCTTGTAGAGCGGGAAAACTACAATAGTTTAAAGTGTGTATACATTTTTTGAAGCACCCTGTATATAATGAAGCTTTTATTTTTATCTCTTACTTAATTTACCTATTCATTTTTAATTAAATTCGAATTGCTTAGGTAAAAATTAAATGTTTTTTTAATAATCAGTTTATTTTTTATTCGTATTTATTTATTTTTGCTTATTGGTACTTCTTTCGATGAGCTTTCAGTTTTAAGAAAAGAGAAATTAAATAAAGAAATGTTTTGCCCAAATAAAAAATAACGTAAAATGTTAAAAAGTGTAAATTAAGCATTTAAATTATCGTTCAACGGCGTGTGTGTTTTATTAAATCAGTTTCCTAAAATTAATTTCTAAGAGAAATGTTATGTTTAGGTCGTGCAATAAAAAGAACACACAGACACACAGTCATATTTATGCGTCAAATAAAGACATAGTTATTTTTTAACTGTTTATTTACTTATTCCTTAAGTTTCCAACATAAGATGTGATCTTTCCCTCTTCGAATGTATATTTATGCAAGAACAAAACACAATTCGTGAGACTGAAAGAATGAAAGGTTTATAACGCTTTTTTCCAAATACTCTTCTCTAATTCTGTTTCGCAACTTTCCTCATATGCATAAGTGCATGTGAAACTGATCTGCTCCATAGGGTGCCATTAAAATGCCATCAGGGATCGCGTAGTTATTTCTTTTTCATGTAGTTCTTGTTTCACAACTCTGCTCAACAGAACCGTTAATCTCGGCTAGACATCTACTTCAACTATGAAAGCAAACTTGGTGTAATGGTTTTCTCATGCTTTATGTACATTATGTATGTTTGTGATGAAGAAATGTTTTATAAAATAAAGCTCCTGCTGGATATTGAGCGAAATCGAGTTTTGAAAGCTCAATATAATATTCTACTTAGTGGCGAACAGGTCGCAAATGTTGAATAAAAGAGTCAAACGCTGGTTTTGAAATGAGGAAGAATCGTTTTGAAATAAGAGTTTCGCGCCGATGATGTTGCACTTTTGTTTTCAACAAATTTGACCCCCCTCCCCCTTTGTCTCGAAGTGTCACACTTCTGATTACCCCCTCCCCTTGTCACATGTCACTCGGGGCCGTGGTAGCCCGATCGGTAAGGCTTCGGACTCGTAACCGGAGGTTCCCGGGTTCGACCTCAGCCGATCAAAGATCCACCGTCTTCATTCATAGTGGCTGGGGGACGTTAAAAATGTCGTGGTCACAAAGTCCTCCAAGTGAAACGATACCTCTGGGAGTGCTGGGCCAATGGTTTGTTCGGCCCTTGGTCTGGCTCAAAAAGAACAGAGCACTCTTCAGGGCCCTATCCCGGTTAAACCGTGAGCTGTGGTAGGTACGGGGGACCCTGGAGTGTGTGAAGTGGCACATGTCACTCTGGTGTAATGGCATATTGTTATAAAAATGTATCGAATGTCCCACCTTGTTACCTCTTCTCTCCCTTTGTCACAAACTGTCACAATATCCGCTCCCCCCCCCCTTCTTTCTGAAAGCATGAAATCATTTGTGGACGATCGCTATCAGCAAAGCTCTTCTTAAATACATGAATCTTGTGTGATGTAAAAAACTGATGCCACAATGCTTTGGTTTTGATATTTATAACTCTTCAATCTCAAAACCGTTTTTCTTGAACTTTCTTTAAATATTCGTCTGTGTATAAAACTCCTCATTTGGAAGAAATTAATTTTGAATAAATTCTTCACTCCCCTAGCTCAAGTTTTGACACAAATAGGTTTTTAAAAAGCTGTATAGTGCTTTCAATTTTTATCAGAACAGTATATCCTTCCTCTGATATTAATCCCGCATGTGTCCCAAAACAATCGCTGTTAACCCTTTATGCTCCGACGGGACTCATAAGTCCAGCTTATATTAATTTAGTATTATGAATCCTAAATAGCTGAAATCATGCTGAAGCTTTTAAGTACCATTCCTTGTACTTCGCTGATAGGCCGACAGATGCTACCTGTGATCGGAAACAGTTTTCTTAGGGGCCCTACGGCGTAGGGGGACTTAGACCCTACTGCTGTTCAAAATTTTTATAATCTGTATATATGTTGTTTGATGCATTTTCAACTAAAAAAAATCAAAAAATATATAAAAAATGCATTGTTCCATTAATTTGGGACATAAATAGTTAAAGAAAACTGAACAAACCGTTAAACCTTGTTATCGAATCCCATTCACATGGTTTAAATCTAATGTAACAAAATGTTAATACAATTTGAATATTTTTCTCGTAACAATTTCAAAACGGAGTGGTTCATTTAAGTGAAATATAAGATTAAGGATATTCGGTTCGAAAACTGGTTCCGTGTCGCGGAGAGAGATAAAAGCCGTCTACTGAGAAGTCGTAATGAATGGGAAGAGATAGTGTTATGGCGCTAACTAGAAAAATAAACTGCATACGCGGGTTTAGGGGTAACAAGAAACTTTGTTATTCCTGCATCAAGATGTGAACTTTTGAGTGTAATTAATAAGAGGAAAGCTACATTCGGGACGCAAGTGCTTTTTTTTAAATTTATGCTTACATTTTATTGGACGATAAAAAAAAAAGAGTAATAAAAAATATTCTCGACTAATTTCGGAGCTACGTTCAAATAATCGCGAAAAATTTTATGGGAATATTCATAAAGTTGTTTTCTCTTCATTTGTAGACAAAAGTAAAAAATATTTTGGTGATACGAACAAAAAGAATTTTTTTTTTTTTTGGAATGAATAAATTTTAAGATTTGGTGAACTCAAAATGATCTTCAAGTATTTATTATGAACTTGTAGTATCTTAATTGTGGCACATGTTGAACCGTGTTTTTTAACGTTACAATGTTTACTGAACGTGAATAAATTTAAAAAAAGGAGGCTGATAAATATGTAAAGCGCGTATGGATAAATACCTTTAAATAAGAATGGAATGGAAACTTTTTCTTTTCTCTGGGCGGGAAAAGGTTTTAAAATATCTTCTGAAGTAAGATTTTTTTAAAGCAGCTTTCATTGACTTAAAAAAAAAATTCGTTTTGTCTGAAAAACGAACCTGACTTACGTTTAAACGAGTCTAAAAAAAAATTCACAGTATTAAAGGTTTCATAAAGAACTTATAGCTATAGCTATTACTAGATTCTTTTGTAATGGAAGACTTAGCGTAGGGAAAGTAGGAAAATGCTCCTCTGCAATAGGGTGGGCCGAAAAAATAATATGTTTGATAAGCATAAAATAAAGTTCTACAGTAGCTGAAAATGTAAATATCTTGTTAATAACTAAATCCTATGAAAAACTGTCCGCCTCAGCTGCGTGGATGGGAAAAGCAGGGTGACCCACGAAGTGCAGCTACCTCTTCGTAGTGAATTCGGGGATGTTGATGTAATAAAATGTTATTGCATTGCTAGAAAAAAGCTGCACAGTTACCATTTATGGCGAAAATGTAAAGCTAGGCTATTGAAGTATACATACTGCAATGTCCAAAAAAAGCTTACAAAGTGCAAATTTTAGTTAATTTCAAGAAATGTTACGGCTAGAGATGGAACGAAGCGGCATTTGGCCGAAGCGCCGAATACCGAAGCATCGGCCAACTAATAGCCGAAGCTTCGGCCGAAGCTTCGGCTGGCGCACATATTGAAGTTTTTGGAATAAATGCATAATAAATGCGTAGAGTTTTATATTTTTCTCCATATGTTTTAATATTCTTAGCGTTACACAATATTTTCAGCTTACTGAGGCATTCTTAAATTGATTTCATTAATTAAAGTTCATTTTTATTTTGGTTGTTTTTATTTTAATACTAGCAAAAATACCCGGCGTTGCCTGGGCCAGTAAAAATATTGAGAAACAATTTATAATCGCCTTTTTTTTTTTCCTAAACTAAAAGAACTCAAAACGTACCGCTTTGACGATTTAAAATGTCGCTAAATTTGCGGTATCTGTTTTGGGATACCTAGGATAACTTTGCTCCTCTCCCTACTTTATGAAAATATGCTTAGGTATTATAAAGTCAGTAATTTTATTTTAATATTCTTACCAACATTTTCAGCTTACTGAGTCATTCTTAAATTAATCTCACTAATTAAAAGTTTTCTTGTTTTGTTTTGCTTTGTACTGCTAGTACAAGAAAAGACGACATTACTATTTTTGTATTGCAAATTAGTAGTCGGAAGCTCTACTTGGAACATGAAAAGCTTAGTCTGCAGTTCAGTTAATGTTTTATAATAAAAGAACTGATATGATCATGTATTATACCATAGAACTACCCAATCTACTACTATTTACGTTGTTTTTTTTAATCTTAATATTCTTAATGCAAAATGCTTCAGTTTTTGGTGAATTCAAAAAAAAAAAATATAGTAGGGTAAAAGCACCAGTAGTCGGCCTATCAATACAGTAACAAAAGCAAGGTAAAACTTTAGGATGAACCTTTCTGATACTGAATCACCTACTTGTTTCAGAAATTTAAAAAAAAATTGTTAAAATCCAAGCCGTTGTCAACACTAGTAAATGCTCCAGTAGTCGGCCACAGAATCATCTTACCTGAAAAATAAGCAGAATCGCAATGTTGGATTACGGGCACACCATTCAAAATGAAATGACTCATTACTAATTGAAGAAAAAGTACCCGAAACTTAACTGACACTGGTTGATGATTGAGGATAAGTACATGAATGTGTGAATGCGTCATACCTGATTTTGAATTAAAAATGTACTATTTATGAGGAGTTTTATGTCATTGTGGCCAATTACTGGAGACTAGCCGACTACTGGAGCACTTACCCTATCATGCATTCTTTTTTACTTGTCTTTCATTCGCTGCATAAATTTCAGGCCGAAGCAGCCGAAGCGGCCAAATCACAACTCATGCTTCGGCCCGACCGAAGCTTCGGCAAATTGGCCGAAGCTTCGGCTCGGCCGAAGCTTCGTTCCATCTCTAGTTACGGCGTATACGAAAATTAAAAACTGTAAATAATTTTAACAATGTGTGAAAATGTTGTTAAAAAGAGGCCTTTCGATGGCATTGAAATTAAAGCCTTCAGAAATTTGTAATTTATTTTTAAAAAATTTTGTTTGGCCATTGTTTACCTTTTTATCAAATTTTGAGACTTATGCGCGATCTAAATAAATAAATATTTAGTTTTAAAACTAATTTCCGTTGTTTAGGATGCCAAAACACAAACCTTGCTTGCTACTATAAGTCGCTTCTTGAAAATACCTAGTTTTCGGCTCACCCTACCAGGGCCGCCGAGAGCATATTGCCTGGTTTCCGATTAAGCTGACATGGCCTCCCCATCGTCCCCGCTCCCTACTTTGCAACCATGAATACAATTAATACCTTCTCCACCGAATTGTGTTTGAAAAATCAGTGCCATACGTGAAGGCATCTGGACTCGAAATAACTGTACCCACGTGCCTACGAGGAAAGTGAAACACCTCACTATCTTTCACGCATTCCCGCACCCACGGAGTAGAAAGAAGGAGAGAAATGTTCTACGGATGCGCTAGTTTGAAAGTGGCAACGAATTCTCACACGCCCGCCAGAGGACGCTAGCTGAAACGCTCCCTACTTTCTACGGGATTCAATGTAAATGATACTGAATCTGTCCTCTCTTTAAATACTGCTATGGGAAAGAAAAAAAATTTTTTTCAACTGGATTTTGATGTAAATCTTCGACTGACATTATGAATTAAGTATGATTTTCATCCCACGAAAATAGGAGCCGTATTTTTTGAGAAATAGGTTTAATCGAATGCACTTACCAACTTGTCAAATCTGACAGAATCTGTCATTTTTTAAAGACTGCTCTTGGCAAGAGTTTTTTTTTTTTTTCAACTGGATTTTGGTGTAAATCTTCGATTGACATTATGAACTAAATATGACTTTGAAGCTCTCTAAATTGTGATAAATTATGCATGTGGCAAAAAATTAATTATGTCGGTACTTAATTTTTTTTATTAATTAAAAATATTTAGTAGACAAAATAATTATTATAGACTATATTTTCATATTACCTTCTTTTTTACATGTTCATATTTTTATTTAATTACCATTTGTAATCAGTAATTGAAAAATTTATTTATTCATTATTATTATTTTTCTTCGTTTTACCTAATAATAGGAAATTTTATATTTACATAATTTTTACAATTAAAAATATATTCATTGGCTTAATTTTCGAATTTTTTTTATCTTTTTTGCTTAAACCTAGACTAATATAATGTATCTCTAACCAGGGGTGCCCACAGGGGGGGGGGATTATGGCGCATGTTGCGCCATAAAAATTTTTGGGGGGGATTTTTTAAAGCTAATTAATTAATTAATTTATTTATTTAAATTATTGATTAATTTATTTTTAATTAAAATTATGGGCTGATTTGTTTTGAATAAAAATTATTCATTAATTAATATTTTTAATCCACATTAGTTCTTTTATTTCTTTATTATTTTATTTATTTATTTATTTATTTTGTGTGCGTGTGAGTGTGCTTGGAATGTCTGGAAAAGAAAAAAAGCGATTCTGTTCTACGTATAATTAGTATTTTTAGAAAAATAATAATAAATAAAAAAATAATATTTACAATTTAAAAAAATAAACAAATATTTAAAAAAAAATAAATAATATTTTAAAAAATAAATAAAATAAAAAAGAGGGGTAAAAAAATAAAAAGCACAAGAGGGTTGGGAAACATTTTGGGGAGGGGGGGATTTGCGCCATTGAGCTTGGGGGGGATAGGCACCCCTGTCTCTAACCCGGTTTAAAATACACAAAAATCATATTTTAAGACTTAAAAATTCTTTCCAGAAATTTTTGTCTCTGAATTTTTCCTCTCTGTCCTTGCTTCAAATTTTTTTATCATGTTTTTTTTTCATTTAAGATCTGAAATTGACATTATGAATTAAATGTGTTTATTCCCACGGAAGTGAGTGCCGTATTTTTTAAGTGATTTTTTAAGTAGAGATAGTCGTAAAAGCTTAAATTATGATACAAAATATATTTGACGCTCGTTATAGTGACCACTCGTTATAAAGGCTCCCAATATTACGACCGGTGGGAACCCCCCCCCCCCCCAACTTTATCCCAATATACTCTATGTTCTACCTCTTATAGCGACGACTCGTTATAAAGATCTTTTTGTGGGACGGAGATGGTCGTTATATCGAGCGTCGACTGTAGTATAAATTTCGTCATTTCTATTTTACATGCAGTTTTTCTTATAAATGGCAGTGACCAGGACCGTCACTAAATCACAAAAGTCAGGGAGTGTAAAAAATCGGCTGCCCCTAAAGTAGTTCATTATTATTATTTTTCTTAGTTTTTACCTAATAATAGGAAATTTTATATTTATATCATTTTTGCAATTAAAAATATATTAATTGGCTTAATTTTCGAATTTTTTTCTTCTCTTTTGCTCAAATCGAATAAGTTTTAAGCCATTTGTGCCTAACCTATGGTCTGTGAGCCAAATGGTGTGTTTATTATTATTATTATTTCAACGTATATAATTATTTGTTATATATTATTAATTTTTTTTTAATTTTAATATTATTTTTTAAACATATTATTTTCTTTTTTTTTTTAATATATTATTTTCTTTTTTTTTAACCTATTATTTTCTTTTATTTTTAAATTATAACTATTATTTCTTATTTAAAAAATTCTGTGCTACGCCACTGAAAGTTATCATTTTATCATGACTAAGGCAGGGATTTAAGTGAAACAGGCAATCGCAAATTACAATCGCGACTGGAAATGAATTACATTAGAACGTTTCTTGATAAAAACATCGTGACGTCAGCGTGACGTTTGCGTATGAAAAACGAGCTAGTTAAAACGTCACAGCCTACTTGGCGAATAAGAGGAGATCGCTGAGTGCTTGTGAGCTCTTATTGGCTCCACCCGTAGTGACGTCATGCCAAGTTAAGTTGATGACAATGTAATTCACTTCCAGTGGCGATTGCAATTCGAAGCGATCGCAGTGCTGTTTCACTTGAATCCCTGCCTAAAATACGTTTGAACTACTTTAGGGGCAGCCGATTTTTTACACTCCCTGACTTTTTTGATTTAGTGACGGTCCTGGTCACTGCCATTTATAAGAAAAACTGCATGTAAAATAGAAATGACGAAATTTATACTACAGTTGACGCTCGATATAACGACCATCTCCGTCCCACAAAAAAGATCTTTATAACGAGTCGTCGCTATAAGAGGTAGAACATAGAGTATATTGGGATAAAGTTGGGGGGGGGGGGTTCCCACCGTTCGTAATATTGGGACAGTCTTCATAACGAGTGGTCACTATAACGAGCGTCAACTATATTTTGTATCATAATTTAAGCTTTTACGACTATCGCCATTTAAAAAATCACTTAAAAAATACGGCACTCACTTCCGTGGGAATAAACACATTTAATTCATAATGTCAATTTCAGATCTTAAAAGAAAAAAAAATGATAAAAAAATTTGAAGCAAGGACAGAGAGGAAAAATTCAGAGACAAAAATTTCTGGAAAGAATTTTTAAGTCTTAAAATATGATTTTTGTCTATTTTAAACGGGGTTAAGCAGGGATTCAAGTGAAACAGGCCATCGCAAATTACAATCGCTACTGGAAATGAATTACATTAGAACGTTTCTTGATAAAAACATCGTGGCGTCAGCGTGACGTTTGCCTATGAAAAACGAGCTAGATAAAACGTCACAGCCTACTTGGCGAATAAGAGGAGATCGCTGAGTGCTTGTGAGCTCTTATTGGCTCCACCCGTAGTGACGTCATGCCCAGTTAAGTTGATGATAATGTAATTCACTTCCAGTAGCGATTGCAATTCGAAGCGATCGCAGTGCTGCTTCACTTGAATCCCTGCCTTATTAGAGATACATTATATTAGTCTAGGTTTAAGCAAAAAAGATAAAAAAAATTCGAAAATTAAGCCAATGAATATATTTTTAATTGTAAAAATTATGTAAATATAAAATTTCCTATTATTAGGTAAAACGAAGAAAAATAATAATAATGAATAAATAAATTTTTCAATTACTGATTACAAATGGTAATTAAATAAAAATATGAACATGTAAAAAAGAAGGTAATATGAAAATATAGTCTATAATAATTATTTAGTCTACTAAATATTTTTAATTAATAAAAAAAAATTAAGTACCGACATAATTAATTTTTTGCCACATGCATAATTTATCACAATTTAGAGAGCTTCAAAGTCATATTTAGTTCATAATGTCAATCGAAGATTTACACCAAAATCCAGTTGAAAAAAAAAAAAAAACTCTTGCCAAGAGCAGTCTTTAAAAAATGACAGATTCTGTCAGATTTGACAAGTTGGTAAGTGCATTCGATTAAACCTATTTCTCAAAAAATACGGCTCCTATTTTCGTGGGATGAAAATCATACTTAATTCATAATGTCAGTCGAAGATTTACATCAAAATCCAGTTGAAAAAAAATTTTTTTCTTTCCCATAGCAGCATTTAAAGAGAGGACAGGTTCAGTATCATTTACATTGAATCCCGTAGGAAGTAGGGAGCGTTTCAGCTAGCGTCCTCTGGCGGCGTGTGAGAATTCGTTGCCACTTTTAGATAGCAGAGATTTAGCTCCTCCCCTTTAACCTCCTTGCCCGCACCTTAGGAGTCAAAATGGCGCTCAAATTCGCGTAGGCAGATGAGCGATACGCTTTTCCTGGTTCAAGGTCGTCGCATTAGCCCTGAAAAAAAAAAGAGTCGTTTGTCACCGACTTCCACATGTATTCAACTAAGTAAGACAGATATTTAACCTTTCTTTGCTTGCGGTCCTATACCTCATTCAGCCTGATTAACAAGGTATGATAAGTTGGCAAAGCTTGCCAACTTTTATGTTTGCAGCTATTTCATTCAGCTGAAATGTTTTTGCCCGGGAAAAAGATTTTTGCTTATAGTAAGTTGACCTCTGACATAGGCAATGTTTCCTTTTTTTTCGGGTTATAGGAAAGGGCCATTGCGCCTTTGACTTCCGACTCATTTATCCCAAATCATTCCGACTGAAGGATGTGTCCCACATAGGAAACTTTGTTCTATCTAACTCCCAATTCCACCGCAGCTCCAACTTTTTATCCAACTAACCTACCATAAATAGCAAAGCACAAAGATGTTTTCTGACCAAAGTTGACTGGAGAGAAGTTGCGGTTGGATTGGGAGTTGAGTTGAACGAATTTTCGTGTGTGCGATACCCCCTTTAGACTCCGAAGCTCTGATAAAAAAGCATTGCTCTTCTGCTGAAAAAATGTAGTCGAACTCATTGGCGTCTGCACGAGAATCATTGAAGGTATCGTGGCACCCCATTAGCAAAATGGAAAGAGAGAGATTGCAGAAGAACGTTCCGTAATATTTTCTTCTGCACGTGGACAGGACACGGCTGTATGTGCAGACGAATGGTGGTAATCGTGGTACAAAGATGGCAAAGGTGGGAAGATGGAATGGTGATAATAGTGGTACAGAGGAACGTTCATTGATACAGTGAACTCTCATTTATACGCCGGCCCAAGAGACCAACAGAAAAGGCGCATAAGTGAGAGAGACGTATAAGTGAACAAGCCTATTTAAAGGACTAAAACGCAACACATAGTTTCTAATGAGAGAATGAGTAAGAATGTTTCTATAGAAAAAGGACATATTACTACGGTTTGGCAATTACTGTAACGCAACTACAATGATAAAGAGAAAACAAAAATTGTAGCATACCTAGTTAGAAACTGTTCCCTTCAAAACGATGCATAATAGATAATTGTCCCTCTCTGAACTCTAGTTCATGCGGAAAAAATGCCTTCTTTGAGTAATAAAGGCGAAAGATTAAAGAGGAAGGTGAAGAAAAATGCTTGCTTTTTTTAAAGAAAATAAATAAATTGGTTTACATTTTACGGAAAATTTAGAGCATAAGTGAAATATTTATCTTTAGAACGACGCATAAACGAATGATACCGTCATTATTTTGCTATGGAATGTGTTGGAACCATTTATAATCGTCGTATAAGTGAAAAAGGCGCATAAATGAGGCGACGTATAAGTGAGAGTTCACTGTAGTATCTTCTGCACATGGACAGGACATCGCTGTATGCCATGTGCAGACGAATGGTGGTAATTGTGGTACAAAGATGGTAGAGGTGGGAAGATGGAATGGTGGTAATTGTGGTACAAAGATGGTAGAGGTGGGAAGATGGAATGGTGGTAATCGTGGTACAGAGGAATGTTCCGTAATATTTTCTTCTGCGCATGGACAGGACATGGCTGTATGCCATGTGCATACGAATGGTGGTAATCGTGGTACAAAGATTTGACTCGCTTCCTGGGTCCGTGTCTTCGTGAGAGAAAGGAAGGAAAGAATACGCAATTACCATCTTTTGCATTCTCCTACGGTACTCGGCGCTACAGCTACTTTGTTGAAAGTAACACGCCTTTTGTTCTGTTTTATGCGCAAAACAAAATATACACAAAAATGAATTAACATATGCACTTGTATATTTTACAGACAAACACGGGTGCAGGGAGAGGTAGCTTTTGAGAAAAAATAATTTTATAATAAATCAATAATAAAAATTCAATACTTTTTTAATATTAAAAACTCATTTGATATTTTTTTATGATTACAATTATTTTTACTAATTATTGACATTATATAAATAAAATTACACTTATTTTAAACAAGGGACAAACTATAAAATACTTAAACGACAGTGTTTATCGCGAAATATATTAATCGTCGAAAAACAATCCGAGTAAAATAATCAATGACATTTTATCAGGAGGTCAAAGACTTATCTTTTTAACTAGTTAATTAAAACCGTCAAGGGTTTTTGTGTGGAGCCTTTAATTAAGGTGGATGGTTAACTACCTCCCACGAAATTGAACATAAAGCCAGTAATTTATATTTATAAAAAACGAAACAAAAATAACTTCTGCTTGTAAGTTTTCAGTAATTCAAAATAGGTGGTCACCAAGGACGTAACGTGTTATGAATGAGACTTTATTCCTCATTTTCACCTAAACGAACTCAGGAAATGTTTTTTAGGAGAAAAACAGACAGAAAATCTAGCCTGAAAGAAATTTCCAGCATAGGGGCAAACTTTCTGGGTTAGCCGTTGACTACACTTTTCTTTCTCCATGACAATTTTGATGGGTTTAATTCAAAACATGTAAACATTGAACTCAACAATTTCATTTTACCAATTTTACTTTCAAAATATATCCAGATTCTGATAACTTCCTACCCCGTGAAAGTCACAAATTTTGAAAAGAAATTTCCCCGTTCGCTTCAAAGCTTGTTAATTTTCAGAAATATGTGGACTGAAAATGAAATCTAAATTTAGATCTGATATCGGTGTGAATTGTTGTAACCCAGTTCTCAGTAGCACCCGATTTCACTTAGGCGATAAACGCTACTGTGCCTCTGGATTCCCCTAGCTTCCAAACAAGTTTCGACTGAACTTGATTTATTTTTCGAATGATGTTATGAGAGACTGATTGTTTTCTGTTCCGAGATAGCTGGGTTAGTTGAATTAAAGTTGATAAATTATCTTCCTTGCATTTCTCATACTTGTTTTGATGACTATTGTGTAGCTAAATGTACCGCTTCTCTTTGATGCTTTTTAGTTCTTTATTTAATCACCAAATATTTTAAATATGTTAGTAGTTTTTGTCTTTGAAATTAAGTACTGGAACGTGTCTGCAAATTAACCTTTAACTTTTAAATTTTTGGACAGTTTTGTATGTGAATTAATAATTTTTTTAGGTTTCATAAACGTATTCGTTTAATTGTACTTAATAAATTTCATAAACTTACACTTTGCGCTATTGGAAAGTTAAGCATGGAAGGAGATGTCACACATTAAAAAACTACTTCAGTTGTTATATGGGTGATTCTCTGTAAACTGGTAATTGGCTGTCAGGACTGAGTATTTTAAAAATAATAAAGTGTAATAAAGTAATTATCGCTCTTAATACAAGTAAAGAATTAATACTTTGTGGCCCAATTGTATTTGAAGAGATAACAATTTAATTTTTTTTCTTGAAATTATCTAAGTGCTGAAAACACTATCCCTTGGATGTCCCAATCCCATAGGTTAATTGTTAAAGATAGTATTTCAAAAAACCTATTAACACTACATAAATTTGGCATTTAATATCTAAAAATAGAATAATGAAGCTATATTTTTCTTATGAAATAAGGTATAATTACGTATTTCTAAAACTTAAAATTGTCATGTAAATTCTGTCCGGAGTTTTTTCAAACAGTCCCCTGCAACAAATTCAAAGCTGTAATACGAATAATCTATAACTTTTGCAAATCCTTTTTGGCATGAAGTTTAAAGTAATCAGTGTGAACTTGCCGAAATCGCCAAGAACGGTGTTGAAACCAGGGCTGCGGAGTCGGAGGAAAAATGGTCGACTCCAACTCCGGGATTTTAAAACTTTCGACTCCGACTCCGACTCCGACTCCCGACTCCTGCTTTTTTTTAATTATTTTTTTTTACCCAAATATGAAGAGGGAAAAACCCTAAACAAAGGTTGAAATATTAAGACCATTTTTAAAAGTTTCATTTTTATTCATGGTCGTAGCTAGGACTCACTTTAGGGGGGCAAATAGCAAGCTGGGGTATCCCAGTCGGAGGTCATGAGAGGTCATTGTGACCTCTCAAAAAGTTCAATTTTCTCAAGAATTCTCGCAGGTAATTTCACCACATTCACCTCAATTCTCGGAGGTCACTGTGACCTCCCAAAAAGTCCATTTCATCCAGAGCAAAAGACAAGTGCCGCTATTGTCATTTGACTCCGTACAAAACTAATCATTTTCTTGTTAAATGGCCAGACTTTATTTTAACACATTGCATTTTTGCTGCAAAGACCCGCCATTTGAAGCACTTTTTAATGATCCTAGATGCTAAGGATTTGGATATTGGACGCTGAAAATTTGTATCTGTTAGTTTCAAAGATATGTTTTCACCTCCATAAAGTTTCATCCAAATCGGAGGTGGTCGGAGTCGGAGTCGGAGTCGACATGTTTTTCAGCGACTCCGACTCCGACTCCTTTGGTCCAAAATCAGTCCGACTCCGACTCTTCGACTCCGACTCCGACTCCGACTCCGACTCCGACTCCGCAGCCCTGGTTGAAAGGTTGAAACGCTACTTTGCTTAGTTTGAGAGCCACATTTGTGATGAAAGTATGCATCGTCGTTGCGAAAACAGTCCCCTGGGAAGTGATTTTATTAATGTTAATTAATTTAATTATAAAACAGATTAGTTATTATGTCCACGATTTGTGCCTCAATTTATAGGTAGTCTCGTAACTAATTATGTCCCAGTAGTTTTGCCGATATTACGCAACAAAGAGCAAAAACACAGTCACCTGGCAGAGTCCCCTGCCTAGTTATACCAGGCGGGGGACTTACCCCCTATCATGATTTATCAGAAAAACACAAACTTCAATTGGCCCTCTTTCAAACCAAAGTAATAGATTCATTTTCTGAGCAATAGTATTATAATTATACGAACATTTCAAAAAACCGTGCCCGGACATATTTCGTGTGAAAAATGACGAGTTTAAAGAGAATTGCACATATATAGTGGATGCCATATTGAGTCCAAGAGTACAGTTAAAACTACAAGTTGCACAAGACACTTTTAAGGGTGAAATATTGTAGCACCAGCGGCACCCCTTGAAGGGTGCTAGTTGACTCCCTATGGCACCCTTGAAGGTACCTTGTGCAACCTTGAGTTTTAACAGTATAGTGATTCTAAAAACTTAACGGAGTTTATTGCTGCCATAGGGGAAGGTAAAGCGCAGTACCTGCAAATTTTTTATTTTACATTTTCCTTCTTTATTTTGAAATTTCTCTCATGTATTGCCAAGAGCGGATAAAGAAATGTTTCAAATGAGCGACAGTTGATTTTATTATGTATCCTTGAAGACACATCTTGATTTACAAATGTTGACTTCATAGGTTTTGGACTTCAATTGCGAAACGTATCCAGAGGAGATCTCTAAACATCCCTTCTACTAACATCAAATATAGTCTAGAAATGCCTTTTTGAAACTTCAATCTTGATAATTTACCAGAAATAAGGTGTCCCTCAAGGGAGGGGCGATCGTACTATAGCTTTGTATAGTACAAGCTTACTTATTTGCTTTCCGATGAAAATGAATCATGAAAAAAACCGTCAAATTCCTATAGTTATCTTTTGTTGATGAAATTCAAAACGCGTTCCTACAAATATCTCAAAAACTGATTTCTCCAGATACTGCGCTTTACCTGTCCACGGCAGATTATTATTCTGAACTAGAAATTTACTTTTCGTCTGCAGTGTGTGTGTTGCTATATACTTCTTTTTTCTTACAGTAGAATAAAAAAAAATCTTTTTTGTTTCAGCTTTTTCTTGGTGCGGGTTTTTAATGGTAAAAAATAAATAATTGTGGCGTTCGAAAAGAGTCTGACAGTTGAGACCCACGCTCTTATCAACATCTTTATGGTTTTAACATGGCTGGTTTGCATTACCACATTAATTAAGATTTAGTAATAATAGTATCTTCACATCCTTGGTGGAATTACTACTAGTACTGTTTTGCGCGCAATGCGTTTCCTGTGACTTCGAAAGGCGAGTGCTCTTTTAAAAGGCGTTAAAAAGTGCTTATGATATCTCATGAAATTATGTTAGCACACGTCAGTTTACTTTTGATTGTTCTTTTTCAAGCGATAGAAATGATGTTTCAAACAAATATTTTGAAATCAGTCGATTGAAACACGGCGCAAGTAAGCGATTCATGATCTAACTGTAAATGGGTTTTTTCCCTTTCTACCGGAGCGGTGGAAAAGCCAACTTTACAGACGCAGTTCTGGATCACTGGCTGCTGGTTAGTGGTTAATTCTGGTTAGTGGTTAGGTTCTCGCGGGAACACGTGATTCTTGTGGTGTTCCTTATTTGTTTACTGTTATCTATTTTTAAATTCATAAGTGGCTCGAGTAAAAAAAATAAATAAATAAACATAATAAGATTTAAAATATTAAAGGATAGTTCATGTTCAACTTAACTAATGTAACATTTGATGTGTTATATTAAGTTTTTGATATGAGAACACCTACTCTCTCGTTACGTATAATGGTAGCCGGTCAAACACTCTGTTGCCGAATATCGTCACATTTCAATTCTAATAAGAACAAGACTAAAAATAGTTTCAAGTGCTTTCAATGAATGATGTCACATATTTTTCACAACTTATTTTACCCCTTCCTCCCTTTATTTTAAAAACGTTACCTTCCCTTAACCCCCCT